>VDFB02166326.1:0-16625 GCA_007258455.2 Sequoia sempervirens | reverse complement strand
CTTATGGAGAATCTCCTTTACAAGATTTAATTTCACCCATTTGTATTTTAGTGAATACATTTCACTTACTAAATAAACTATTTACTCTACTTTAGCAAAGACTATTTACTCCTTTTCACATCACTCTCGTGCATTCTTCATTTTTCCGTTAAGATATTTTCCCATAATATTTTATTTCACTTTGCAAAAGTGAAAACCTTTTAAAAACTTATTGGGAAAATATAGATTTTACCCATGCTACACATACTTTAGAAAAATATCCTTGGGTTGAAAATATTTTACTAGTGTTTAGCTTTACCATTTGGGGCATATTTAATTCGCCCCATCTCTTATATTTTTACCTTTACACAATAAAGGTTTTTGGATAGCCCCTTTAAAACATATTTCTATCAGGAAATTTGTTTTTCACTTCACATTACATTTTAAAACAATATGTTTTTAAATGTTTTCCCCTTTTAAAAGCAAATGAAAGCTTTTAATAGGTTAAACCATCAGACCCATTTATACTCCCTCACCCGTGTATTTAACTTACACTGGCCCATAGTCCACGTGCTACATTCTCGCAAACCTCACAAAGAATAACGAGTGAGTATCTTCAACATACGAGCTTGTGGGGAAGGATGGAGATTCATTTTCACTATTTCATCTCTAGCTGTTCATTTCATTTTCCATTTTCCCTAATCTCTCTTTGGCATTTCAAGTGTGCTCGGCTATTCGTTGATGAAATTCTTTAGGGTAATGGCAGTCAAAACTCCTAAAACAATACATCTCCTATGCAAATGAAAACTCATACTCTAGGCAGCCAAACAAAAAATTATTTCTTATGGCGATTTCACAAATACCACACCATGGCATCTCTTCACAAGGTGCAAATGAGACTTAAGGGTGTTGGTCGTACATTAACTACCTTCTTTACTGCGCAAACATCTTACATCATAGTTATTAGGTCTTTTGAAACAAAGATGTCTCTTACAATAGCCTTCTACACCCATGGGAAACTACTCTTTTCAATACCAAGTTGGCCCCTCTTTGGCTATGAGAATGGTTTCCATGCAATGCACTTGATTGGAAAATTTTAAAGCCTTTTTAAAAAACTCATCTTTTCAATTTCATTGCAAGTATGGCGTTTGATGCAATGGTATATATCAATTAAAAGTTCATATGCCCTATCTTTGTTGGTGCCACCAACAATCCTTCCAAATGATTTTGACATATCTTCAATACAATCACTAGCTTCCCTTTTCATCTTGTACGATGGTGAAAGAGTGTGAAGTTTTTAATTACAACTTCCAAGTGCATTTGCTTGAAAGTCTCTTTAGCATTTCATTAAATGATTCACTTGCCACAGATTCCCATTTTTTGAGTGTGGCATCAGCAATTCCAAACACATTTTCTTTAAAGTTTATGAAGATTTTGATAGTCCATTTGATGTGTTACTGGTGCCTCCTCCACTATTTCATCTTTATTCATTTTTAGTGGCATTTACTTGGAATTTTTTTGAAGCTTTTAAAGAATTTAAAAGCAATTTTTAACTAATCTATTTTGTCCATTGTAGAGATCTCACTTGCAATATCTAGCATTCTCTTCTCACCCAGTGAGAGCATCCACATGTTTATAACAGGACCATTCCCCTCTTGTTGCGCAAAGTTGTCTCAAGCAAGTCCTCAGCCCTTTGTTCCGTATTTTTCTCCATATATACTTTCACTAACCAAATCACTTTCCTTTATACCATGTTTCCAAGCACACAAAACATTTGATGAGCTTATATCCATCACAAGTGCACCCGTAATCAATTTCAACTTCAAGTTATGATGGTAAGATGTAAGTGGGTATCCATATTGTCAAGAAATTTGAATAGTAACATGTATGAATGAATTTCTTCTATAGTATTATGTAACTATTCCAACAACCAAGCAAGATTAAAAGTGTTGTGACTCTATCTCATAGTGACTTGAGTGAAGCATCACCTTCCTCTGCAATTGTGCTTCATGAGAATGCAATTCTTAGAGTCAATCAATTGAGAAGGTTACATGCCCCATACGTGCTTCCACAATTCACTTTCATATGTTGCCTTTGCTGCAAGAAAACTTTGAACTTGTATTTTGCCATCTCTTTGAGGAATTTTATCAATTGCAATTTCATAATTGTGCAAAGCAGGTTAGGTCCCTATGTCGGCCTAGTTAAAAAGAAAATTGTTTTCAGACAAGTTCTACCCTAAATTGAATTTCCACTACCTTTTGAATGTTTCTAAAGTGAAAACATGAACTGGGTCATCATTAAAATTTGCTTTCTAGTGCATTTGAAAAATGAGCAAAACTGGCTAGGTGGGCTCTGGAATTGGCTTGGAAAACTTGGCAAACGACCTCTTGGAGTCATGAAAAATTATAGGCATGTTGACATCTGGCCCAGGAATGGAGTGCAATAGATGGATCAAAAAAATGAGTCATGAGGTGAAAGATATTCACTGTCAAAGAACTTTTCTTAGTTGAACTTTTCTACAATTGCATCAGTTCAATTTACCAATTAAAGCTCGTGAAATCACCTGATTGAAAAAATATCAAATCACCTCCTGACGAGTTGCCACTAGAAACATAAGATCATTTAGGCACATTGAGCATGTGTGCAAGAGGGATTAAATTGAATCATCAATCTTCATGAGATATTGAAGGTTAAAGTTAACCTCCTTGAAACACTGTAAAACATGCAAATGGAAAACTAAACAAATTGTGTTTGGTTTTGGCCTAGTAAAAATAGTAAATCTCATTATAAGGCTTTGAAACCTGACATGGGAGAACATTTAGGTTTGGAGAATGGAGAGCAGCAATTTTTTTTGCTTGACGATCATCCATTTGTGAAATGTAGGCTCAAACAGGAGGCTACTTTGCAAAATTGAAAGTTTGCAAACAACAGAAAAGTGCCAAAACCCTCCAACTTCATGTTTCAAAACCCTATCAAAACTCATCATGGGAAGCTGAAAATTCACATGCACACTCACGTAGGTCACATGAGTGGGCTCACAAATGGGTTTTTCACGAAAATCAACTTGCTCCTAAATATGACCGTCCAAAGTAGGTCACTTAGGAAGATTCTTCAAGTGCAGTTCGGAGAGTGCAGAGGAAATTTTTTTGATATGGGTACTTCAAATTTTAGAGTGCCATCAGTTGCACCAATTGGGGGGCATAGAAAGATTCCAGACCTCTGGGAAGTAGACCAAATACTGAGTCCATTAGGTTCTCTCAAATTGCTTCTTTATTCATTCTTCTTTTTCAATTTCACTTGGTCATGCCCCAAGCCACCAAATGAAAAAAGGGAATCAATTCTTCCTATGTCAAACAACAGTCTGATAGAAGAGTTGATCTCCTTTAACTCATGCTTTCTTTTTTCACACCACAACAACATAAGTGATTGCATTTGTGTAAACACAAGTATCATACTGCCTTTGTGCAAGTGGACACTTGCTCTTTGTTTGGCTTTGTTATAACATGGAAGCCAAATCAAATAGGCCACATCACTACCACTCTTCATTTTTTTATTTTGTATCAAGTGGAAACATTTGAAAATGATGATCAAGACCATATAAAATCATAGCTTGATCACATCCATCTGCTTGATTAAACATGATGGTACCTCCCAATAGGAAATCATATACAACATTATCAACATATTCATAATCACTATGCATCTGAAATTTAGGTATACTCTCAAAATGTTGATTATCATGTGGCAACAACTTATCATATTCATCATATAAATCACTCTCAAGCTGAAAAAAAATTTCTTCAATGTCTTGCACATTGCCACACTTTGTGAAAACTTCCTCTAGCTAATAAAAGTAGCATTCACATTCTACCACATGGCTGGTACTATTAAGCTCAATATGATTACTGGATTGCCTATCAGAGGTGAAACCATCACAAGAACTTACCAGAATATCTTTCTCATCATGCAAACTATCACCAAGTGTATGCAAATAGATACACTCATGCATTGGAACACTCTGCAACTATCCTCATCATGCTGGTATTGAGGGTCATCAAGGATTTATAGCTTATCTTCATCATCACTCAATTTTTTATCCTCTGAACACAACATATCATCATATTTAGCATCCCAAGCTTGCTCCAAAATGAGAAAATCTGGTTTAGAGAAATAATCTGATTTCTCATTGAAATCAACTTCCACATCCACATGAAAAGACTCATGACTAGGCTCATTCAAGCTAGAAAATGGAAAATTTTCCAAGTTTGTAGTAAAATTCTCAATACTTGACTCATTAGATATGCAATCCTCATGGTTATCTGCTGCTTCAAATTCATCAAAACACATTTATGAACTTGCATCAACATGTACACACTATCATACTCATCATACAATGCATCATTACAATCAAATGGTTGCTTGCCTTAATCTGCATTGTCATCATGTTGATCAATTGATTCATAACTGGAAGGAGAATTAAAAAAACATGCATCATACCTTTCATCTTGAAGATCATCATTGCTTTTAAAGTAAATGTGAGAAGCACACAACAATTGAGAGTCATTCACATGTGCACATTTCTAAAATTCAGTGGTCAATAGATTTGAAAAATTTTCATTGCTCAATAGATCATTATCTAATCCATTCTTTTAACCACTTCCTCTTCTTGACCTTCACTATAATTGAATGCATTATCAAATTGTAAATCAAGATATGTTATGATGTCATCATCAACAAACTCTAAGAACTCAATGGTATAATCATAAATTGGATTTCCCCAATCACAGGAGATTGAATTGCTAACAACACTGTCAAAAATATGGTCACAACCCATCAGAGAGAATAGGTTGTCTATTTGTTCATTCTTTCTTACTTTTGGGCTATCATAACAACAATCCATATCTTTTTTCATTTCAGTATGAACTGGGTGTCTTCATTAAGCTTTTCATTTTCATCCTCTTGAGGATAGACCCAAACATTTTCATTGCCAAACTGAAAACCACCAATGGTTCCTTCATCGCAGTTGCTTGCGTTCGATCTTGCCAACTAAAGTTCATTACATACTTCATCACTTGCAACTGATAGACTGACATCCTTAGCAACATTTCTCAAATTAGCAAACTTCTTCATCTCATCATGAAGACTTGCATCAAAGCTACACTTAACACATGTAGACTTGACTTGATCAATTGCATTGTAACATTGTTGATTGCATATCTCTTCTTCAAAGAGTAAATCCGATTTATATCCCTCATCATGTTCTTGGCTTGGAAAACTTGGCTACTGATTTTCATTTGGGTCTATTTCTTCTGTAGGTTATTCAAATACAACTTCCTCATCACCTAATGATGCATCATTTTCATCTTCTACCTTCTCAAGTATGCATTTGTATGTATTTAAGACTACAAACATCTTATTATTTGTATTCACACAACTGTTGATTTCATCAGCATACTTACCCAAAATTGAAGACAACTAATTTTGCACATATTCATTCCTCATCTTATCCAAATCATCAAAAAAATTATAGGCCATCTACATACTCAATATTTTATAATCCTTTAGTAATGCACTAGATCCCTCCTCAAAGGCTTCAAAATACATATGAATACAATCTGGAGTACTAGGTATAAAACTTTCTAGGATTAGTAAAAGAGCAATAGCAAATCTATGATTGAAATGAATACTCAACTCTTCATTTTATTTTTTTAATTTTCTTTAACCTTGTGACAAGGTCAGAGGGTTCTCTTGCAAACTCTTTTCTATAAGCATCCATTAGTGTATCCTAACAAGGAAAATATTTCTCAAGAAAACTCAAGTACCAATCTCTACCTCTTGCTTCAAGAGATCTGAAAAAAAATCTCATCCACATATCTTGATATCCAAATGAATGTTTCTCCATGAAGCTAGAAAAACTCTTAAGATGTGCATCTCGTTCACATAAACTATATCCATCAAATCTAGGAATCTTCTTATAGACTTGAGTTGACATACTATTAGTTTCATAATCAACCCATGAAAAATCTAATTGAGCATACAATGGATCAAACGAACTATCTAAAGGTGCATTAACTTGGCAAGTAGATACAGTATAATCACTTTTACTCAGCTTATAATCTTAACCATGACCAAATGAAGGATTGTAATGACAACTGCTGACATGAAATTCATTCTAACCATCCACACTAGAAATGTTTGAGCACTAGATAAAATTCTTTCATTGGAACTACAATTACATTTAACATAATAGATTCAGCAAATGGGAGTGTGCAAACTCAATATTATTATTCTTTCCCTTTGTTAGTGTTAAATCACTTAATAGGGAACCAAAAAATTTCCTAATACATTCAAATATAGTTTTCATACACAATTTTCTTGAAAACAAAAAGTGAAGAGTACCTGGAAATGTTCCAGCTACTACAAATTGTTTTGAAAATATTGTAGATCTAGAACTGTATTCACTTCTTTAACAAGTTCTTTTTGGTAGAGTCACCACCTCTCTTCTTAGAGGAATAAACTTCAAGCAGTAGTTCTTTCACATGTAAACTTCTTTCTAAGTTCCTTCACCAACAGATCACCACAGATCATGAAATTTTCAGGTTCACTACAACAAATTCTTTCACTTGGTTTGAATTCCTTCAATATTTGAACCAAATTTAGAATGGAAAATAATATGACTCTATGCAAATGATATGACTTTGTATTTAAAAAATCTACAACTAGAGATTTCCAAATTATCCCCAATAGAGTTGCCATTCAGTTGGTGACTTGAATGGAAAAATATGAGTCAATAATTTTCAACCTCTAATTACAAATAATAGTTCAATATTTGAATGACTCTTTGATAAGACAATCTACAGCCAAATTTCTGAGCACATTTGCTAGTAGAGTTGCCATTTTGTTGGTGTTCCAAATCAACTAGCCCAATGAATCCTAAAGAATTAGCTAATTTGTTATACTCAAACTCAAAGAGCGATTCGGCCAACTGAAAAGATTCAATCAAATACTGAGATCTTCTACACTTCTAAATCTGTAGGACCAAGGTGAGTCAACCTACACAATACCTAAAACTTAATTCAACCATACATAGACATTGATTTTTATAGAAGATAATTCCCAATGAAAGTAAACCAAGGAAAGCATTAAAAAATTCAAATCTAGCTGCATTATTTGTATATCAACACTCACTCACCAATTGGGAGGCAGAACTCAACAAAAAATGTCAACCAAATAATAAGGATTTAAAATGATTTTGAATTTAAACTTGTTTTTGAGATGCATTGTCAATAACATACGCCTAATTATGGGCCATGAATCAATTCATAAAAAATTCATTAGTAAAATGAACTTCAACTAGTGGATTTATAACTATTAATGTCTTACACTAAAAATCCACTCCTATTGTCAATCAAATTCTCCTTATCAGATTTAACATGTACACTTGAAATCACAATTATCCGCCTTCAAAGCATTTTAAATCCATTTCATTCAAACAACCATGAAATGCATTAAAAACAATCTCGTGAAATTTGAGATAACAAACTCAAACATACTCTTTGTATTATTGGAATTCATATGACTTAAAAAATGTACACACACATCTAGAGACAATTTGATGACAATCCTAATTTATTTGTACAAACTGGGCCGATATTTACTTATGAAATGTAGTGCCTCTCCATTCTCATAGTGGATGTGCAGGAAGTTTGGCTTTGAAACTTGGAGATGAAAGTAAAATAATAGAGACATTTAAAGGTATGTGCTAATGATGTTAAACAATTGATATTGTATATCATGAATTTATGGACTAAGTAAAAATGTTAGGAAATGATTTATTATATGTGTTTAAGGATATATTTATCATGATGTGTGTGTTTAGATATGACCATTACTACAATGTATGTTATTGACATATTGATGTGATGAAAGTGTTTTGTTACCTTTGGGGTTTTCACTTGATTCTAATATATTATTATTGTGTTGTCATATTATTATGATTTTGATTACGGTTATCTTTATTATCATAAAATATACTGATTTGTGTTCAAGCTTTGTGGCTGCAAGATGGGGCATGAGCTTCTATTAGTGTTGTGGTGAGTATGATGCATATTGTTATGTTATTGTTATTATACAGAGATTTACTTGGATAACTGAGTGATACAGTAGTATGTTTGTTAGGATAAGTGGAAAGGGCGGCATCGTACCATTGGACGTATGAGAGACATACGAGAATGAGATACGATTGCTAGAGCCTCTTTCCTAGTGCTTCGGCTATTATGCACATGTGCTCTAATTTGTATGTTTAAGTGAACAGGTACTAGGCTACGTCTCTACCTAAATTAGTAGGTCTGAGCGTGCCTCTAATCCCAATGGTGGTTGAGGAGATAACATCTAGGCCCAAATTATAACCTAACCCTAGCCATTGTTCTCAATTAGAGACAATTGATGAAGAATGTGTTAACTTTTTCGGTTTGTCATGAGACAATGTCTGATCTTCTTTACCCTATGTTTGGAGTGTTGCATTTATTCGATTGTTTCTTATGTGATATGTGATTGTTTGATTTTGTTGTCTAACCTTAGTTTTGGATCCCAATCTATTGGTGTTAAACCCCGTGGTTAGTTGTGTTGTTATGATTGTGATTAGTGTTATTTATCTTTTGATGTGAATGTTGCTCTTTCATATGAAGTTATTTTATGATTTATATTTTACCTTAGTTTGTGAATTATTTGAGTGAAGTTAGATATTGAATCTATCATATTTATTGTTATGATTTTTATTAATGTGTTTGAAGTGTGATATAATATTATCCATAAGTGACATTTATTTATGTTATGTTTTATTATGTTATTATTTTGAGGAATAATTATTTAATTATTGTTTATTATTATCATTATTTGGTATTTGGTTATTGTTTATTGAGTAATATTTATTTTACTTTTGTTTGGATGTAATTTTTTTTGCATTATTAATCTCTTGATTCATTTTATTAAAATGGTCACTAAATTTATGTTTTATGGAGTCTTTATGTGGTTTTAATGATTTAAAATGTTTCCTATGTGATAGCTTTATGGGTGAAAGGTATTTTTATTTTATAAATTTATATTTTTTGAGTCCAGAACCCACCCTAATTACTCCATTATGAAAAGTGACGAAAATGGAAGTTGAAAGGGTGGCTGAGAGGTTGTCTTTTAGTGGGGGGAAAGTGTTCTCTTTATTTTTGGGGGAGAAAAAAGGTTTCGGTTCTGTGGGATTATTCTTTTTTGGAGTGCATGTTGGATTTGGATTATTTTTCCTGAGAGATTTTCTATGCATGCAAAAAAGAAGGAGCAATGGGAAATTTGTTGCAATTCAAGGGTTTTAAAAGTTGAAAACTTTGGAGCTCAGCATCAAATTCCTGTCATTCCCAAGCGTTGGTCCAGGTTGGATTTTTAGATCTTGTATTAAAATTTTCTTTTGTATGCATGAATGATTTGATTGATTGATTTCTTTTAATTTTTAAAAATAAATATTGGATAGTTTTATTTTGTGTGTGAATAAAACATTTGTTTCTTCTAAAATAAAAGTGAATACATATTTGTGTTCTTGTTCTTTACCAGTAAAAAAAGTCTAAGTGCGTCCCTCATAACTCTGTTTTTACGAACTGGGTTAGTGATATTTTTAATGGATTTTTTCATCTCATTGTCGTTTAAATCCTGTCCAAAAATCTCAGAAACCCAGATTGTAGTTTGTGAGATATGGTTAAAACACGGGACTGCTATCAAGTTGCTCCTCTATAATTGCAAATATCTTTATTTTATCTCTGTAACCAGCCAATAGAAGATTGAAATTTTAAATTTATAGGGGTTTGAAATAGTTTAAATTAATTTTAATATTCTTTTTTTTTTATAATTTTATTTTGGATAAAACTTGGTTATTAAGTTACTTATTTTGTCATTTGACTATAATCGAGTATTGCCGAAAAGAGGGTTTTATGGAATCCATCTGTTGTTTTGCATTTTATGAAATTATTATTCATTTTTAGTCAATTTCTTCCGCATTGCTGAGTAGTCGACGACTAAATCTGAAATGAGTATTTTACAGATTTTGATTTCGAGTTGATATGACTATTTTATGGTTGTTTTATTGTTAACAGATTTGACTGTTGTCAAGTGAGAATTAGTTTAGTTTTAAAAGTTGTATTTGAGGGTATAACTATATTCTTTGATCTGTATTGTGTTGTACCATTTTATTTAATTGTGTTTACTATTTTTATATTATAAATCCCTTCATATTTGTGAGATCTTGTATTGAAGCTTATGTATTTGTAAAGATCAATTATGTCAGGGATGTGCATTGTTGGTCTTGATTGTGAATTACTAAACTACAGTGTGTTATTATGTTATAATATTGTGAGATTGATGTAATATACTTTATTGTAGTGTTGTAGTTTAATGATAAGCTTTTTAGTTATCTATCCATTTGTGTTATGTGTTTGGGTCTATAGAAGTACCTAGAAGCATTTGTGAAGTTATTGTAATTTTCAGTTGATTCTTATTTTGGTAGTTTTCTTGGGATGTTTAGTGTCAGCCACTTGTTATTTCTGTTCTGTTGTTTGCTTGTTTGTGGGGCCTAGTGTTGTCTCCTAGCACGGAGGGAGTGGGCCTCAGGGTTCCACGTGGTAGGGTGGTATTTCCGAACCATCCATTGGGATTTAGGTGGTGCAATTCGTGCGCAATGTGGAGAGTCTTTCCTTTTGCTTCATTCTATAGTTGAATTTATGTGTAGGTGATATTTTCATAAAAAGACTATGTTTAGTGTATCTTATACATATGTACCTCTTAGATTAATGAATCGTGTTCATGATAGCATTCTTGTATAGGAAAAGTAAGTGAATTGATACAATCTTGATTATACACATTTATACTATTGTTTAGTATGTAATAGAGAGGTTTAATGTAGAAATATTGTATTTATAATGCATGAGTTTAATTAAGTAGTAGATATGATATATCTTTATGTACTTATTTTATAACATTGATTAAGAATAGATTTGTATTGGCATAGTGTTAGATGTGGTTGAAAATAATTTCGATATGTTAGCATATATAATTTGATGTATGAGATTAATTTATATTCAAGTGTTAATAAAATATGGTCATAGTGTATCAAATATGTTTTAGACTTAATTAGTGTAGGTGTATCTTAGTAGCGACGTTAAGGGACCATGGTGGATAGGTGTGCAAATGGGTTATGTTCAATATTACTTTTAAGTTATAATGTGATTATAATATCATGTTATGTAATGATGTCATTCATATTAATTGGTTGAGTTGCATTAATTAGTGTTACTTTAGTTTCTTTTAAAAAATTGGCTTAGTGTTGATGGCTTTGTATTAATCCACTTGGTCCTTAGCTGAGCTACATGAAATCAACAATTACATCTTTATAGACTCAATTAATGACTTGAACTCAACATTTTCTATCTACCTAGCCCCACATAAGAATTTAGAACCCCTCACCATGAGAGAAGAATGAGAATAAAAGGAAACAAAAGCAATAATAAAATCCATCAAATGATGCCACTTGATAGCTCCCTTCTTCAATCTAGAAAAGCTTCTCTCCTCTTTCCTCATTTACAACAACAAATTTTTCCTCCATTTCTTGCCTTTGCTCCAAGTTGTTCAACAACTAAAAATTTCCCCATGTGGAGAATCTCCATTTTACCTAGCAGCTAAGAAATTATCTCTTCCATCCACGAAGGCTTCATATTTCTACATTTAACAATTTTTCCCATGCAAATAATATTTTAAACACTTTGTTTAAAATATTTGTCTTATGTAGAATCTTCATCACAAGATTTAATTTCACCCATTTGTATTTTAGTGAATACATTTCACTTATTAAGTAAAATATTTACTCTACTCTAGCAAAGACAATTTACTCCTTTTCACATCACTCTTGTGCATTCTTAATTTTTCCATTAAGATATTTTCCCATAATATTTTATTTCACTTTACAAAAGTGAAATTCTTTTAAAAAATTATTGGGAAAATATAGATTTTATCCGTGCTGCACATACTTTAGAAAAATGTCCTTAGGTCGAAAATATTTTACTAGTGTTTAGCTTTACCATTTGGGGCATATTTAATTCACCCTATCTCTTATATTTTTACCTTTACACAATAAAGGTTTTTGGACATCCCCTTTAAAACATATTTCCATGGGTATGTGAAGATCATCATGGAAAAAATAGGTCCTTATAAAAAATCGAAAAATCGAGTTAGCAACTCTTGATATAAAAATTTTGAATAAGTTATCTTTATTATTTCAAAATATGTAAGAATAGAATCTGTAGAAAATTAAATGTAGTTTTTAAACTACAAGCTTGTTTTAAAAAAAGAAATCTATTTGGTGAAAATTTGAAATTTCAATGCAATAGTACTTAAATTTCAGAAAAATAAGAATTAGGTGTCCTGCCCTGACACCCTCAACCAAAAATAAAATGTATAATATTTTTTATAAAATTTTTAGATATAAGTAGAGGACTCATGTCCCCATGTGTGATGCATTATTATTTTTTGTATCTTTTCCATATAAATACCACTATAATTTTCATTACAACTTTTAAAAATATAAAAACTCTCGCATGTCCTGACCACCTTAACTTGGTCAAAACTTCATGAAATTCAATTTTTCTCTTTAATCCTATAGTATAAGAAGCATAGAATGTGACGCGTGTTTTTGATTAAAAAAATGTGATATCATTTGAAATCTATAGATGTTTTTCAATTAGCCTATCAATTAGGACTTTAGTCATACTTTGAATAGAAAATGAATAATAATTACTTATTAAATTCAAAGCAAAAGCATAATTTATATTGGTGGAAAGCTGAGAATCTCCTTTAAAAACCCTTTCGCTTCATGAATTTTGGGTAAAAAAAAGTCATCACCACATACCCATCATATTGCCACTTTTTGGCCCATCATGATCCTACACATACCCCCCATTCGACATTTTTTTTTCACTTCACATTACATTTTAAAACAATATGTTTTTAGATGTTTTCCCCTTTTAAAAGAAAATGAAATCTTTTAATAGGTTAGACCATCAGGCCCCTTTATATTTCTTCACCTCTATATTTAACATGCCCTGGCCCACACTCCACGTGCTACATTCTTGCTAGCCCTGCACAAAATAACAAGTGAGCATCTTCAACCTGTGAGCTAGCGGGGAAGGGTGGAGATTCATCTTCATTGTGTCATCTCAGTCTGTTCATTTCATGCTCTATTTTCTCTAATCTCTCTCTGACATTTCAATCATGCTCAACTATTTCTTGATGAAATCCTTTAGGGTAATTCCAGTTGAAACTACTGAAACAATACATCTACTCTACAAATGCAAACTCATACTCCAGGCAACTGAACGAAAAAATGTTTCTTACGACAACTTCAAAAATGCCATGCCATGGAATCACTTCACAAGGTGCGAATGAGCCTTTAGGGTGTTGGCTATGCATTGAATTCCTTCTTTACTATGCAAACATCTACTGTAGTTATCAGCTCTTCTAAAACAAAGATGTCTCTTACAAAAGCCTTTTGTACCCATGGGAAACTGCTCTTTACAATAGCAAGTTAGATCCTCTCTGGCTATGAGAGTGGTTTCCATGCAATGTACTTGCTTGGAAATTTATAAATCCTTTTCAATAAATTTTTCTTGTGAATTTTGTTGCAAGTACGGTGTTTGATGCAATGGTATATATCACTTAAAATTTTATATGCCCTATCTTTGTTGGCACCACCAAAAATCCTTCCAAATGATTTTAACATATCTTCAATACAATCACTGGCTGCCCTTTTTGTCTTATACGATGGTGAAAGAGTGAAGTTTTTTTATTACATCTACAAAGTGCATTTGCTTGAAAGTCTCTTTAGCATTTCATTAAATGATTCACTTTCCATAGATTCCCATTTTTTGAGTGCAGAATCAATAGTTTTAAACACATTTTCTCTAAATTTTATGAAGCTTTTCATAGTCCATTTGATGCATTACTAGCACCTCCTCCACTATTTCATATTTATTCATTTTTAGTGGCATTTACTTGGAATTTTCTAAAGCTTTTAAAACATTTAAAAGCAAGTTTTTACTAATCCATTTTTTGTGTTATTTCAATGCCATTCCTCATTGATTTCTCTATAGGGATCTCACTTCCAATATCTAACATTCCCTT
Organism: Sequoia sempervirens; assembly: GCA_007258455.2. Taxonomy (NCBI): domain Eukaryota; kingdom Viridiplantae; phylum Streptophyta; class Pinopsida; order Cupressales; family Cupressaceae; genus Sequoia; species Sequoia sempervirens. The sequence continues at coordinate 2,438 of VDFB02166326.1, read as the reverse complement.
CTCAACCGGTGAGAGCGCGCCCATGTTTATAACATGACCATTCTCCTCTTGTTATGCAAAGTTTTCTTAAGCCAATCCTTAGCCCTTTGTTCCCTATTTTTTCTCCATATATACTTTCACTGACTAAATCACCTACCTTTATACCATGTCTCAAAGCACACAAAACATTTGATGAGCTTATATCCATCCCAAGTGCACCCGTAATCAAGTTCAACTGCACATTATGATGGTAAGATGTAAGTGGGTATCCATATTGTCAAGAAATTTGAATAATAACATGTATGAATGACATGCTTCTATAGTATTATGTAACTGTTCCAACAACCACGAAAGATTAAAAGTATTGTTCAACTCTATTTCATAGTGACTTGAGTGAAGCATCATCTTCCTTCGCAATTGTGCTTCATGACAATGCAATTCTTATAGTCAATAAATTGAGTGGGTTACATGCCCCATATGTGCTTCCATAATTCACTTGCATATGCTTCCTTTGCTACAAGAAAACATTGAACAAGTATTTAACCATCTCTTCAAGGCATTTTATCAATTGTAATTTCAGAATTGTGCAAAGCAGGTCAGGTCCCTATGTAGGCCTAGGTAAATTTTTATTTGTTTTCACACAATTCTACCCTAAATTGACTTGCCACTACCTTTTGAATGCTTTTGAAGAGAAAACATGAATTGGGTCATCATTAAAATCTGCTTTCTGGCACATTTGAAAAATGAGAAAAACTGGTGAGGTGGGCTTTGGAATCATCCTAGAAAACTTGGAAAATGACCTCCTAGAGTTGTGAAAACTACCAAGCATGTTGACATTCAACCTAGGAATGGAGTGCAATAGATAGATCAAAAAAATGAGTCATGAGGTCAAAGATATTCACCTGCCAACATTGCTCGCTTGAACTTCTTTCTACAACTTAGTTCAAAACCACTAAAGCTAACTAATCAACAATTCCCCATTGAAAAATATCAAATCAACCCTAATGAGATGCCACTAGAAACATAAGCACATTTAGGCACATTGAACACGTGTGCAAGAGGGATTTCCTTGAATCATCAATCTTCACGTGATACTGAAGGTCAAATTTGACCTCCTTGAATCACTGTCAAAAATGCAGATGGAAAATTAAACAAATTACGTTTGGTTTTGGCCTGGTAAAAATAGAAAATCTCATCATAAGGCTCTGAAACCTAACATGGGAGCACATTTAGGTATGGATAATGGAGAGAAACAATCATTTTTGGTTTGACGATCATCCATTTGTGAAGTGCAGGATCAAACAAGAGGCTACTTTGTAAAACTAAAAGTTTGCAAACAGGAGAAAACTGCCAAAACCCTCTAGCTTCGCTTTTCAAAACCCTATCAAAACTCATTGTGGGAAGTTGAAAATTGATATGCACACTCACATAGGTCACATGAGTGGGATTACAAAGGGGTTTTTCACAAAAATCAACTGGATCTGAATTATGACCCTCCAAAGTAGGTCACTTAGGCATATTCCTTCTCGTGTGCACTAAAGAGAGTGTAGAGGCAATTTTTGAAATGGGCACTCAAATTTGAAAATTTGGAGAGCGACTAGGGTCCAATGTAAAGCCAGGAGTGATTCAACATATTTAAAGTAGCAAAAAATGACTATCCCTAGCATAAACATACCCATCCGACATGTTGGAATACCGCTTGGTCCTACTAGTAAACGAAAGTTGCACCACTTTGCAACTTTATACAAGCTTGCATTTGAAAAATTTCAACTAAAAATCATCATCACCATGGTAAAACGCCTTTGAGAGATAGCAAAAATGAGAGATTTTTATTGTAGAGGGTCCCAACATTAACCCATAGCCTCTGACTCGGAGAGTCTCTAGGCCACTCTGCCTCGGTGAAATAGCCCTTCAAAGATTGTTGCCTTTAACACTTTGGACTCTTAAGGGAAATTGCCAATCCAATGGAGCTCGAAAGTGATTCAAGGTATTTGGGTGCAAAAGAGGACCATCCTAGCTGTGAACATACCCATCCGGGATGTGTTTCGGGAACAATGTATGTTTGGTCCCACGAAGTTGCAAAACAAAAGTATCACCATTTTGCAACTTTACACTACTTGCATTTGACAACTTTTCCTCAACCGAAAACTCGCCGCCATGGGAAAATGCCTCTAAAGTATAGCAAAAAAAATCAAGAGAATTTATCGAGTGGGTCCCAACACGCATCCCATGTATTCTAGATCGTGATTTTGTGGTGGGTGTCCCATTTCCAAGGGACAACTCTTCAAAGAGATTGTTTCTTAAGACTTTGGACTCTTAAGGAAATCGACGATCCAATGTAGCTTAGAGTGATTCAACATATTTGGGTGCAAAAAGAGACCATCCCCAGCAGCATAAAATATACCCATCCGTGATGTTTTTGAACAATTTTGGTTCACGAAGTTGCAGAACAAAAGTTG
>VDFB02166324.1:0-27252 GCA_007258455.2 Sequoia sempervirens | reverse complement strand
TTTAATAATAAAATTTACTAAATCAACATAACCAAAATATATTTATTTATTTATTCTAAAGCCCTCACAACAATAATTCATTTAATTAAATATTTAAAATTAAATACACATTTAATCTAAATTAAATTTGCATAAGAATAAAATACCCAGAACAACAATGATAAAACTAAGACCAAGTTCAAACTGACGACACACTGTACTAGGGTAAAGGTATGACTAGGTAACCCATTACTATCTCCCAATATTACTGTTGAGTAGTAGACATGCTCAGACCTGTGAAACCAGGTGAAACTAATGTCCTGTACCTGCAATCTTGTAAACAAGCAAATGTCGCACATGTATACATATAGTAAATCATACACACCGTGAAGAGATAATCGCAAAAATCACAGGGCACTTGCAAGCGAGCGATGCAATACCGTTCTTTTCACCAATATAGTGTCACATCAACTAACAAGATAATATACCAATTAAACTACGATAAGAAAATATAGCAATGTCATCACAACTAAGCATCTATGCAAACATAAAACATATTAACAAAATCATCATGCATATAATATGTCATCACATCAATAAAGTCTATCATCGCTCTACTATCAGTGGTAGAATAACCATTACATAAAACATAATCTAGCAGTGTCGGGCTATCGAGAAAACATAACAAAGCAGGAGGGGTGTCACAATTATTTTGATGTTTACTTTAATTTCTATTAGCCTCATATTTTAACATAGTGGAGTACATAATAAGTCGAAGGCATTTTTTAAATGTAAGAATAGGTCAGAAATAAAATATTGAAAGTACATACTCTTAATTGGAAATTATCAAATAAATTTGAATGCCTAAAGTATACTTTCTATTTTCTGACAATAAGCTCAAGAACCTTAATCATTTAGGATTAGTTATATCTTCTAGTCTATTTTCAACCAATGAATAAGAGGAAAAATATGTTTATATAGATCATGACAAGATTGTGAGTATAAATAATTAGGGCAGTTTATCATGGATGTAAAAAAAATTACAAGAATATGTGATTGAATCATATCCCATCGAAGGTAATGGTATATGATGCCCTTATAACCATTATTTTCTATTATATTTCTAGTAATAGTAACCTTAATAAGGTTAGTATTTATGGTATAAAGACATGACATAAAATACACTTGACAAACACCACTAAAATGTATTAAAAAAACATGATATTTTGATGGATGATCCACTAATAATTGTAACAAGTATATATATAATACTTCAAAAGAAGTGAGGCTTCATTTTTAGCATTCATAACTTTCTTATATAGCCAATAACCTTAAGGAGAATGCTAAGTCTCAATCTTGAGTGTAAGGATTAGTGTAATTTACACTAAGTTGTTTGATATGGATGTAGAGGCTATTTGCTAGTTATTTAAGCCATACAAGTATACAAATATTTACTCTTAAATGTTTTGTGAAGGATTCTTCAAAAAGATCATCATCCAAGAGTAATGAAATAAAAAATGTGAGTTGTGTAAACTAATCAATAGAATTTTTAAGAAAACATAATACAACTAAATCTTAATGATACTTTTACTGATGGATTAGTATGGGCTGACTACACTTGATCCATGAGGATACAAAGCATATTCAAGCCACTAAATGTCAATCCAATAAGATCAATCAACAAAACTAAACTAGGAATCCATTAAAACTTAGCATATTAAACAACAAAAGCTTTAGAAATACCTATTCTAATCCATTGAAACTTATCCTATTGGGGGAGTGGTGTCGCATTGATGTGGAATGGCAACCATTTCCCAATCCCATGGATAAATGAACCTGTTCCAATCGATTTTATTGAAGAGAATCAATGAAAACAATAGAAGATGTGTGATGAAACATGATTTAAAGCTAAATGAACATGATACAAGCTATTTTAACATGATTTATGCTAAGATGATCAAGATGTGTCAATACAAAGCTAATCTAAATGGATTTTAAACCAAAAATATTGAAACACTATTTAACAAATAAGCTAAGTGTATGCGTTTGTGTTACCATGCAAGCCATTAATGGAAGTTAAGCTAGTATGCAAGTAAAGCTGAAATGATGTAAAATTTGAGTGAAAGTGAGAGTGATTTTAATAGCATAAGTTTGATGTTAAAAGATGGATCCTTATTAAATAGATGGAAGCCCTATTTATAGAATAGGAAAAATGAAATTGATGGTCAAGATTGAAAGAATTAGTCAATAGTCAATAATGGATGAAGGGTGAGCACATGGATCAAATATTCTCATCAATGGATGAGAATAAATGTTCACATGGATTAAGGAAAGATCAAAGGATAAGAATAATTCAAACAAATAAACTTTGTAACAACTTTGAAAGCTTGTTACAAAGTTTGTTTGAAAGAATATTTTATTTGTTGCGGCAAAATAGGAGTATTCCTTTGGAATATTCCCTATGCAAGTGGATGGGAGGTAAATTAGGAAATTTATTAATTAAAACAAAATTTTAATTTGCAAGATGAAGAATGTGAGGATATTCCTTAAATTATTGATTTATTTAATGAAAAAGGGATTTGAAGATTTCATTAAATAATTAGGATTTTTTAATCAAAGAGTGAGTAGAGAATGAATTTGGATGAATTTAATTAAATAATTTAGAGATTACTTAATCAAATAGGAGGTTTAATGTTAACATGATGAATTAATCAAATAATGTGAGTTATTCAATTAATAGGAGACTTAGGTGAATTTAATAAAATAATTGATATTATTCAATCAAATAGAGGAATTATGATGAAATTGAAAGAGATGATGTTAGTTAGGCAATGTGATCCATTGAGATATTTTTAAGTGTCTACATTTTTCCCCTCTTTGAAGTAATGTACTCATTGCATTGGTTCAAGACTGATGCTAATTTTGATGCTGATGACGATGCAAAAATGGATATAAATGATCCTTTTGAGATGTTGATAGCCAAGCTAAAGTTGATTGATCTTATTGATTGATTGATAACATTATTGAGGATTCACAACAATGCAAGGATAGTGTTTTCAAGATATGAACAAAACAAGAATTGATAGGGAAAGATATCCCAATGATGAATGATTTGATAAATTGATCAAGATTTGCTAGCAAGGCTAGGAAAAAAATTCATTAGATGATTTGATATCGATATGATCAAAAGATGGTTGGTTTCCTCCTCAAGAGATTGATCAAAGAATAAGGTGTTCCGATCGGGCTCATGATAGGTGAAAATAAAACTTATGCTTGAGATGCTTGAGATTTAAGGTTGCTTTTGAATCAAAGAGCTACAATTTTTTAGATTGTTGATTTGAAGATGATAAAGATGCCCCATTATGCCTTAGTGGAACATGGATTGTTGGTGAAGAGGATGAAACATAGTTCCTAGAAAGCTTAGATGCTAATGTAGAAAGATTACATGATGTATAGATAGTCATCGATTATGGGTAGCCTCTTGTATATTTTGATGTAGATCACATAGATTTGATGCTTGGATAGCAATGTTAGTAAAGATAGAAGAATAAGAAGATAATATGGATAGAAGTAGAAGAATGAAATAGATTGACCATTAATTTTGATGATAAAGTCCAACAAGTCCATGATCCACCAATACTTTATTAGAGATGGTGACGAGAGATGCATTATTATTTTCTCATATCTTGGGATTGTGATTTTTTGTCATCCCTTATTTTTGATATAAAATGTAGAAATGATGCATCAATGTATTGTTAAGGGTATGTGCATGATCATCATGGAAAAAATAGGCCCTTAAGTGGCAAAAAATTCAAAAAAATCCGTGTTAGGCAACTTGACGTAAAAATTTGAATAAGTTATCTATATTATTTCAAAAATATGTAAGAATAGAATCTATAGAAAATTGAATTTAGTTTCTAAGATACTAGGTTTATTTAAAAATAAATAAAATCTATTTGTTGAAATTTTGAAATTTTAATGCAGTAGTACTTAAATTTCAGGGAAAAAATAAGTAGGTGTTTGTCTGACCACCCTAACCATAATAAAATGATAATATTTTTGTATAAGATTTTATATATAAGTAGAGGACTCATGTTCGAATGTGATGCATATTTTTTTATAATTTTTTCCAAAGGAAATAATTAATTATGAATTTTTATTACAACTTTAAAAAAATATAAAAATCATTATGTTTGATCCATAACTTGGTCAAAAAAATTCATGAAATTTATTTTTATTTTTAATATATTATGTGAAGCATATAATGTGACACATGTTTAGATTCAAAAATGTGATACGTTGAAAGTTATAGATATTTTCAATCAACCTATCGATCAGGACTTTAGTAAATAATTTAATAGAAAATGAATAATAATTATTTATTAAATTCAAATTAAAGCATAATTTATATTGGTGGAAAGCTGAGAATCTCCTCTAAAAACCCTTTTCATTTCATCAATTTTGGGTAAAAAAAATTCATCAGCCACATGCCCTACAAATACCCATAATATTGCTACTTTTTGGCCCATCATGATCCTACACATACCCATAACTGGGATGACATTATATCTAGTGTAATGGGATTTGACTTTGCAAACAAATAGGATAGTTCTTGTTCACATCTTGACATACGAAAACCTTTTCAGAATGTAGTTTAGTAGTTCAAAATATCTTGGACCAAAGCATATACAATAGTTAACAATCTAATCCAAATGACCTCCCTACACACAACTAACCAAGTGTGCATCAAGATTATTTTACAAGAATACCCACAAGCACAAAAAGAAAAAGAAAATGATCGATGCATCATTACTTTCTCTCTAAATCATTTAGAAATCATTGAGAGTTCATCAAAATGGGTCATTTTCAAGATAAATCAGAAGAAAAGGTTAAAGATAAACAACCAGTGTTATTGATATCTCTTGCTAGTTTATTTTAGATAAGTTGATTTATGATATTGATGTCCATTGCATGAAGGATACATCCTAGGACATGTTATCAGATGGTATGATTAAGATGAGGTGTGTGATAAGCCTTTGATACAAACTCCACTGACTTGTTCACCTATGATCTAGACTTTAGATTTTCACACGTAGGCTCTCACTTTACGACTTGTGGTACTTGTTTTCTATTTTTTTTTCCAAAGGTTGAAGGTGATGTTTTGATTTATTATGGGTGAAGGTTATTGTGGGTGAAAGCAAAATGGGATGAATTGTTTTGGATTTTTTAGAATATTTCAATGTTTTTGATGTTTTGAAAATGTTGAGGTTGTTTTTGATCTTTTTGAAAGTTTATGTGGATGTTTTGGTTTTTGATTATTTGAGGTTGTTTTGGGTTTTCTCTAAGATATTTGATGTTGTTTATGTTTTTTTAATGTTTTATGATTTTTTTTGTGTTTTATATTATCACAATGTTTTGGGATTTTTCAATATTTGGATGTTTAGGGGTTTTTTGAGATTTTACAAATGTTTAAGGTTTTATTGATATTTGAATGTTCAGGGATTTTTTGAGATTTTTGAATGTTTTTGGATTTTTCAAGTTTTTCGACCAAGAACCTAACCTAAAAGACCCATCCTAGGCGCCTCAAGGGCTAATCAATGATAATCCTTTCCTATGTTATACACGTAGAGACCACATAGTTCAACTGACTTAACTTATTAACGATGAGAGATTGAAAGTTGATTGAATGTCAGTTTATTATGACAGACTCCTAAAGAATGACCTAGGGTGTCTCAAGGGCACATCAATGATGGCCTTGCCTACACTCAAGCTTAGAGACTTGTAGTTCGACATGGTACTAATTTTGGATTTTCAATGTTTGACCTTTTTAGGGTTTTTGATTTGTTTTGGATTTTTTGGATTTGACTTTACAAATTTTGAATGTTTTTTGGATTTTAGCTCTACAGGATTTTGCAAGTGTTTTTGGATTTTTGGCTATATAAGATTTTGATGTTTTTGGATTTTTTGATGAACGTTTAATGAATTTTTTGGGGATTTTTGATGATATTTTAAGGTAAACAATACCTAGATCATGATGTCAATGCCATGTTGCAAGAGAAAAGACATAGATCAAGAGTTATTTAGAAAAAAGAGTTCAATAACCTTCCCCCAGTGTCTATCAATGCTTGATAATGTAATGGATAGCCAAGATAGGTAATGTATATGCAAATAGCTTGACAGATTTTTCTCATGCTAGATATGGGTGATGGGACTTCATGGGGTGAAATGGTAAAGAGCCTATCAAGAGTTTTCCATGAGTAGAGTTGAAGTATACTCTGAATCTTTTTCAAGATCAAGATAAACTAGAATATCTAGATAAATTTGGATTGGATGGATGGAGGGAACATTGGATTTATCATGATAAGGATGAGGTGCTTCTGTTTGAGAAGGATCATATAGACACTCGATTCTACTCATGATGCTTGTTTGCCAAGTTTTCATCATAGTACTTTCCCAAAGTGCCATTGTACTGGTTTTCACTAGAGGATGATTTTTATCTTTATTGTTTTCAATCCTTTTTCTCATTTTTTGGAATTTTATCATTTTTTGATTTTTTTAATTTTTAATTTTTTGGAAATGTTACCCTCATGTTGAACTGCTTCATGGTACTGATGTAGAGGTCACTATCATAACATGCCAATGATATCTTGCTTGAAGAATCTTCTTTGCTAAGATACGAGAACTAGAATTCAACTTTGAAGAACTCTAATTTGTCTTGTCGGTACTGGAATTAGCCTTGTCTATGTGTGCACATCGCGATAGAGTGCCTTCAAAATCCCTATCATAAAGATTGGTCACCAATAGACGGTCAATGTGAGAATTGGATATTGTGAATGGAGTGTATGGTGTCATGCATGAAAGAATATGAGATGGATTGGCTAATGGTTTGGAACCTTTGAATCTCCAAACATGGGAAGATGAACAATGATGGGTGGGAACAAAGTTTTTCATGGAATTAGGATGAACCACTGGATATACTTTTTTCCTTGCTTGAGAAGCTTTCTTTTGTGTTTGAGGACTCTTTTGATGGATACACTTACCTTTTTGATTTTTCCCCATAGTTTCTTTGACTAATGGAGTTTTAGATGGATGATTTTCTTTATTTTCGTTTGGTATTCATTTGTATTTGCTTTGTCTTTTTTGCTTTACTACTTCATTTTCTTTGATGATCTTCTGTTTACTTTGATAGGAATCTTTCTTTTTACATTGGTACTGATTTTCATAGGAGATGATGGATGAATGCCAATTCATGATACAAATAGTTGCAGTGTTGACTATATTTTCATCATAAGGATTCTTCATGCCCCATATGTTGATATTTGCTATAGATAGGATTTCCCCAAGTGTTGTGAAGGTATGATCAATACGAGATCCTTTTCCCTAATAATCTATCGTTTGATCCATACCGACTGAATATGACTTGGAATGAACACATGATATTGCTATGGGTTCTTGTTGTTCAAGAATATGAACTATTTACTCTGATTCTAGATGACATTTTTATTTGTTGATACTGCTTCAAAATATGTTGATGCTGACTCAAAATATGTTGATGATGCAAAATCATTGTAGGAATCAAGAATCTCGATGGTTTCTTGCTCTTGTGAAGAAATATCAAGAGTAGGAGACTCTTGTTTTGGATTAAGAATTTCTATGTGTCCATAAAAAGGAATCAATAGTGATATTGGGGATATATTTGGAGTTTAAAATGGTTTGGAAGATGTCCCTCAGCTCTTGGTGAAACTCTAGGGATAGGGGTTCTTGATCTTGACTCAATTCAGAGTAAATTTTATTATCCTCAAGAGCCTCCTCTTGACATGATACTTCGGTGTATGATATATCATCAGCAAAAGACTCTTTGCAATAGTTTGTGGTGTAGGAGCACCATTGAATAAGTTTTGTCAATCCATGAAGATAACGTGTAGGCTTTAGGAGTTTTGAGAACTTTTTCTAAATAAGGTCTTGGGATAATTTTTATGATGTAATTAGCTATTTTTGTGTCATGATTAGGTGTCTAGTCATTTTGGTTTTCAAATTGTGGAAGGAGTTGAAAATTTGCAAAATTGTGCAAAATTGTGCAAAATTGTAAAATGGGAAATGTTGCAAAAAGGAAAAACTAGAATACCAATGGTTATATATTTTGAAATATTAGTTTGTGGAAGTTGTGGCGGTCGTGTTTTTTTGGAAAATAGCTTAAAATCATGAAGAACTTGTTGGGATAAGTTGTTGAAGCATTGTAGAAGATTGAAACAATAAAGAATTCTAATTTTTCACTCCATATTCTATATTTTCTATAGTTTGTTGGGACTATACAGCCCGTACAACATCTCCTTGACTAATTTTGTTTTGGAATAACAAATTAAATTGTTTCTTCCCTCTTTTGAATCTATTTTGAGGAATTTACATTAAGTTTGGTGCATTTTAGAGACAAATCTCTCTAACCGGTCTAAAAATAGGGTTCTTAAGGGCTTGATAGTTTAAAGCATGTTTTAACCCATTCCACCTTATGTCTGAACTGTTTCTCAGTGGAATGGGTCTAACTTATTAGGGAAAAGTGTGTTCAAGTCTTGTGAGAGTAGGGGAGGTCTGAGAAAGAGTTGGGCATGAAGCCCTAAGTTTGAAAATTGTGTTTTCCATGAGGAAAAGTGAGGTTTTGATAAGTGAAAGCGAGTTTTATGTTGGAGAAGCAAGATTTCTTATTTTTTTTAGTTTTTATAGGTTATGTTGGACTAGTTTGAAGTATTGATAAGTTTTTGTGAGCATTGGATGGTTGATTTTCAATAAGCCCTAGGGTTTTTAGGCTTAAAATGAGGGTTTGGTAGTTTGGCCATTGGGTGATTGTAGTTCTATCAAAAAAATTTAAAATATTTGGTTTGAGCATCTAAGAAGTGCTTCCCAATTGAGTTTACAAAGTTAGGAAAACATTGGTGATTAGTTTCTTTAAAAAAGAGGGCTAATTTGAGCCCTAAAAGGTGTAAAAAGCCAAGTTTGAGATAGTTGCTACAAAAGAATCATTGGTGAATTGTTATGTTTTGGAACTTCTAAATGGACCCCTAAAAAAGGTTATGTCTTGAACTGAAAGGAAGTGGTTATGAAGATATACCCGATTGAGTGGTTTCCCAATGCTACAAGGGAAAGAGTGGATTTTGGTGAATTGATGAGATTATGAATTGATAGTGTAGACACTGAAAAATTGACCTAGGCCTACAAGTTCTATTCCTTGCCATTTTCATCCTAGCATAATTAAATTACTTAATTATGTTATTCAGTCCATACTGCTACAAGGGAAAGAGTGGATTTTGGTGAATTGATGAGGTTGTGAATTGATAGTGTAGACACTGAAAATTGACCTAGGCCTACAAGTTCTATTTCTTGCCATTTTCATCCTATGTTATTCAGTCCATTTCCATCTATTAATTAAATAATTTTAATTATTTAATTAATTTATGTCTCTTTATTATTCCTAATTATTTAAATAAATAAATTTTATTTATTTATTTAAGTGTGTTGCGAATTATCTAAAGTCTTCCTATAATTAAATAAATTTCTTAGTTTATTTAATTATTTATGTCTACTAGTTCTTCTAGATTATTTAAATAAATAAATCTCGTTTATTTATTTATTTAAGTATGTAAAAAAATTACATTTTCCTCTTCTAATTAAATAAATTCTTTAATTTATTTAATTATGGCCACATGTCATTTTCCCCATTTTAAATAAATAAACAAATCATTACTTATTTAAATTAGTCAAATTTCCTTATTTTGGTTGAAGGTGGGCATTTATTGCCTATTGTCATTTGATTCTCTTTTTTTCGAATTAAAATGATTTTTAATTCAAAAAGATTCCTTTTTGCATGCAAAGGTCAAATGATTTTTAATTTGATTCCCCCTACCTTTTTTTAGCCATCCTGTCTCAACTTTCAATCCAGTCAATCTTTTCACCTTTTGATCTCGTCCGTCCATTTGAAATTGCCTTTTCTTATAAAATGGTAATTTTGAATTCATTTGGCCTCTCTTAGGCAATCACAGGAAATTTTTGGCTCTCATTTTTGTTGTCATCTTCTCTCATACTTTGCATACTTTTGAGTCATTCACATAGTCATTTTCATAGAGAAATCCTTCAACACTTGTGTAGGACATGTCATAGTCTCAAGTTGCTCGAAGAATTTGAGGGAAAATCATTATTTGCAGCAAGTTAGAAGGTATAATGGAGGTCAGCCATGGAGATTGAAGGTTTATGATAAAATATTTTCATTTATTTTCATGTTTTCTCCTTTGCACTCCATTATTTCTTTTGATTTTTAGATTTAGTGTTGCTAACCTATTATCGCCATGAAATTTCCAGAGATACATTTGGTGAACCTGATGTGAATATTTTTTTTTCTTGTAGTTTCGTACATTTTTTCTTTTCTATTTTTTTTGGTAGGTGCAAGTACGGTATGCCACATTCGTCTTTCATCACATCACATCTGATGCATTGCAACACATTCAAAATCTAGAATGCCACAACTACTCTCATGAACCGCATACGCATTATGAAACACCGCAGTTGACAGATCGAGTTGCATCTGCTTCTTCAAATGAAACATCTGTATTCCTGAGACACATTTACCTATTAGACCATAATGCATCACCTGGGCCGCATTTGCAACATAGAGAGATGCATTCGCTCTATCATGACACATTTTCTAGGTAATATTTTTGTTCATTTTTTCATTTAGGTTTCATCAAATTTATTTTGGCATTCTAGTTTTATTTTTATGCATTTTTCCTAGCATAGGTTTTTGGTGTTACTAATCTTAATTTGCAGCGTGTGGCAGTTACATTTCGTGGGTCCAAGACTGGTGGATAAATCTACTAACTTGTGGTTTTGTAGCTACGTGTGTCAAAGATTTATCTCTCAAACCACTTGTTTTCAATTTTTAATTTAGGAACATTTCCTTTGGTTCTCTAAAATGAACTCTATTGGCAAGTGTTTGATTGTGTTTGAACAAATGGTAGGTGATTATGCTCTCACCTTGTGAAAACTTGGTGATCAAAAACCCAAACCCATTTGATCTATTTTACAGCCTTAAAGACTTAGTAATCGAAGTATCCTCTCCCCTTGAACTTTTAGGTGAGCTTGGGTGTAAGAGAAATAGTTATTGACTTTAGAACTTGGGCCTGTTCTGGTGGGAAAAAGTACTCACCCCAGGATGACTCAGACCAGTAGCACCTTGAACCCGAGGGACTTCCAGCTAGTATATAAAAGTGGATTCTTAGGGAAATCCCAAGAATCACATGTATGGTTCTGATGAGATGGATCCGAAAGGGGACTCTCACCGCATGGATCATGCCCTATGAATGAAATTCCCTTACTAGAAACCTTTTGTTTTAGAGGCCAACCATTTTTAGGCGTTGGTTGGTATAGTACAGGGTATAGTATCATGCCCGAAGATACTCACTACTGACTCCCTTGAGTAGAGATAACAATTCTTGGTAAGTGACTACCTAAGAATCAGAAGTTGGTGTGCTCGAATGACGTTAATGAGCTATGAGGGGAGCTAGTTCTAGCAAACTTCTAAGCTATCCGTTCTCGAGAAGGAAAGGTGTTTAGCACCAATTTGGGGTATATCGGTGGGCTATATCAAGTATACAAACCCTTAGCCTATTAGCCTATTAGGATTGTGCTTGTCTCATGTGTGTTTGCATACACCAAAAAATTATGTTTTTCAAGTGCTTGCTGGATTTTAAGACATTGTTCACCACATTTACACTTCTGGAAAAAACATTCAACCTTCGAAAAATCATATTTTCTCTCAATAGATCCAAAAACTGATTTTTAATAGACTGTGACACAACTGCTAAAATACATTCACTTAACTAAAATGCATTTGAAAATTTCTGAGACATAATTTCTTTGTTAAACCACATCTGATTTTGTAAACACTGCATATGAATGCGTCGCGACACATCTGAACCTTTAAGAACTGCATTCGCCAAACACTATCACATTTGTTAATTCCAAAATTGCATTCACTTAAACTGAAATGCATCTACCATACTGTGACGTATTTGCTTCCTCAAACTACACATTTGCCTTATACAAACAAAACCATGATGCAAACTAGAATCTAAGTCTAAACATTGTCAACTTGCTGTCAAACATTTTTTCCAAGAGGTCTCTGTCAGAAACCAACTTTCAAATTGTTGAAAATCTTCATTTTTTTTGCCCATTAGTTTGCATTGTTGATCATAGGCTTAATCTTTCAAATTTTACTTTTATCCATTAGGTTCATAATCATCATTAGCATTAGCTTGACCTTAGGTTTTCATTTTGTATACTTTGGAGTAGGCCAACCTTATCACAATTTGAAAAATCATTGCTTTTGAAACTAGGTTATCTTGGACTTCGTCATTTATTTCTATCTTCAATCTTTGTCACGTTTTTTGAGGCTTCCCAACTCAACAGTCTAGCTAGGGAAACTCACTAGTCCTTTTGAATTTGTCACTTTTTCATTTTGAACAAGTCCTTTGGTAGCAAAAATCGAACAAAAAGTTTAAGCTTGGAGTGTTTAGGCACCCCTTTATCCAAATTGTATTCTAGTTTATACCTTGCATACTTTATTCCCAAAAATACAAAAATATTATTCATCGTAGTCGTCATTTTGAACCTATACTTTGCATTAGTTGCCTCTTTAGTTGACATAATCATCTTAGTCCTTATTTTTCACCTTGTCATCATTTTCATTCTAGTCATAATCGTCACTTTCGCTTTTTGACATTTCACATTTCGTTAGGTACACATTATCATCTCTTTGCATTGTCATCCTTTATCACACAAAAAGAAAAAAAATGTAGACTAGTGTCATACTTGCATTGTCATCATCTTCATTTGAGAAATCTCTTTGATGGTGGAAACAAGACTTCAAAGAAAGAAAAGACAAATGGCAGACTTTGGACAAGACTTTGATAACAACACCAACATCAACACCAATCCCAATGACAAGATCTTTGATGACCCATTTGGAAATTTGAACACACAATCTTCCATGAACATGTCAACTTCTTTTCAAAATCCACTTTTTGAACAATTCATACAAAGAGACCAAAATGGACTTGAAGTCTATGCTAAAAACTTAGAGGCGAAAACCAAAAATCTTGAAGTAGCTTCCTTTGTTGAAGAATTGGTCTTGAATGACCCTGAATGATACCTCGTTATGGTTTAAGACCAAGGTGTAAGATTACCAAAAGGATTTGACATTAATACCATACGACCTATCTCTCCTAATAATATGACACAAAACACAACATCCCAGCATGACATGAACAATACCTCAACCAATAACATTGTCGTTAGTACACAAGTGGTCACTACCACCATTAACGTGACATCTAGTGGCACCATAAATTGAAACACCTCCTCTTCAACCAATGCAACATCTACTAGAAGGACATCTACTATGACTAGGCCTACAATGTCCACATCATCTTTGCAAATGATAGGAGCTACCTTTTCATAGACCATGCCTACAACATCCACATCATCTTCACAAATGGTAGAATCCACCTTTGTGTCCATATCAGTAGGCACCACTTCATCTATGAAAATGGGGGCATTTTCATCACATCCTTATAGTGGAACCTCATTTAATCCCTTTGGACGAAACTCGCAACACGTTTTCATTCAAGGCCCTCAACAAAACATTAACACATCATCACAAATGAACATCCCACATGGACAAGGGCGCAATATGCATATACCGTATAGACACTTTCAAGGACCAAACACTACCATGCCACATCAAAAATTCTTTCAACTAGGACAAGGAACTCAAATGACACAACAAATGTGTAACTTTGGCAATCAAATGAGTCAGGGATTTCAGATACCTCAAATGTAAACAAACATGGCTCGGTCACATATTCCCACATGCTCGTCCCAAATTCATACTCAAGAAAAAATTCCCACTCACAACTAGCAATATCAACAAAGACATAATCAGAACATACCGTACTTTCAGGCAACCAATGACCCCATTATACATGCCTTGCTAGCAAGATTGGATGACCTTCAAAAAAATATGGAAAATATGAAAACCTCTGACAAGAAGACACAAACGCCATATGACCTATGTCCATATCCTTTTGATACAACTTTGTACATGCCACCATTTCCACATGGTTATGTGGCTCCAAACTTCAACAAATACAAGGGTAAAAACAAATCCACTTGACCAAATTAGAGAGTTCATAACAAGTTGTGTGGATATTGTTCATGAGCACAAATATTTAATGTGACTATTTCCTAAAAGCCTCACAGAACCAGACCTAGAGTGGTTCTATACATTGCAACCTGGAATTCAATCATGGAAAGAACTTGCTGAAAAGTTCATGAAAAATTACACATACAACATTGACACAGACACCTCCATTACTAATCTATGCTAGCTCACACAAGAATATTCAAGTGAAACCTTTTTACCATTCTTTCAAAAATGGAGGGGCCTAGCGAGTTGCTATCATATAGACATACCTGAAAAGGAAAAATTTGACATGTTCGTACAAACGCTATTAGGACCACTAAAAAATGGCTTGCGTGTTCATTGTTTCACAACTTTTTTGGACCTAGTTGAATGAGGTGTCCAAGTTGAACAAGCCCTTATAGCTAAAGGAAGATTAAAATATGGTCCTAAAAAAAAAACACAAACCCTCCCTCTACTGACAAAATTGAATTTTGGGTTAAGAACAAACATGTTACCAATGATGGTGTAGTCGATGCTAAGGTTGTCAATGCTATGGGTCCTATGATTACTCTAAAAGGGACACAACCACAAAACACGCAGATGATGGCACAAACCTATGCTGCTAATGTTGTCTAGAAAAATCAAAATAACCAAGGAAATCAAAATAATCAAATTCAAGGGTAGCCTAGACAACCAAGACAATTCCCTAGAGGTCAGACATACACCCCTTTAGGTGAACCTATTGAAGAAGTCCTCAAGAAATTCCTTCAAAATGGTGTCATTACACTTCAAAACCCCAAACCATACAACCTCAGGTAGTGTAAACCATCTTGGTGGGATGATAATGCATTTTGTGACTATCACCAAATAAAATGACACAAAACTTCTTCCTATAAAAAATTTAAAAAATTGGTACAAGACCTTATTGAAAAGCATATCATTGAAGTCTTGGACCATAGTTTGCTTCTAATGCAGATCATACAATACACAAAAACCCACTACAAGATCATGGTTCTAGAAACCCTTCTACGTCAAGTACAAACAATCGTGCCAACCATGCCTGTATTAGATACAACTATTCCAAGGGACCTATCATACATCACATTAGAACAACCAATGATCATGTTTGCATAGTCACTATTAGAAAGGCCCCTGAATGCAATGTCACCACTCGTGGCAGAAAGGTCACCATAGCCAGCCCTCCTCCTCCTAGACAACCAAAGGTAACAATAGCTGGCCCATCCACTTGGAAGTTGCAATCGCATCCACAAAGGAAGCAGCCCCAACCTAAAGGAAGCTTTAATCTTATTGACTATCTTGGAAAAAGACTGGCACAAATCTCTTTCCTTGAGTTGTTATGCATCTTTCCTGCCCATAAGGCCATCCTAGATAAAACATTGGAAGAATCCTTTGTGCCCCAAGATATTGATGTCAACCAATTTGAAGCCATGGTAGGATATCTCATGAATCCCCACCATATTACCTTTTCTGACCAAGACTATTCATCATCCAAATCACACCATAATGATGCCCTTCATACCAAAGTCCTTGTGCATAAACATAAAGTCAGATGAGTCTTAGTAGATGGTGGAGTAGGACTAAATATATGTTCCTTAAAATTGGTCAAGGCACTTGGCTTTTCTGATGCTTGCGTAGATGCCACAAGAAGAATTGTTATCAAGGCATATGATGATGAAGAACGTTCCTCTCAGGGTGTAATTACACTCCTAATTCAAATCGGGCTAGTCATTGTCGACACCACCTATCAAGTTCTAGATTTAGACCTGCCATACAACATTTTACTTGGTCGACCTTGGATCTGCTCTAAAATCCATCCCTTCCATGTATCACCAATGCTTGAAGTTTCCTTTTGAAGGAACTAAGATTACTATATAAGGAGACCCTAATCCATTCCAATATTGTACCAACCTATGAGGTGTCTCGGAATGCCAAGTCCCTATCAATAGGGAAGCTTCAACATCCTTGTCTTCCAAATTCATTGACCCCTCGACACTCATGAAGTCTTCCACCTCTTCACCCACCACATCCACTTCTGCTTCTTCCACCACCATGACTGCTTCCATATCACCTACCACTTCATTTATCATCCCAAAAAGTCAACCCGAGCTTCCAAATTTAGGACCAAGGATGTGGAGAGTACAAGATAAATACAACCTATTAAATAACAAAGATTCCCAAGTCTCCCTAGGTCTATGGAAAGCCTTGTTTTAGAATACAAGCAAAAGAAAATTTCAAGGTTTCTCCAAATATAGTTTTCATAAAGTGGGGCGAAATGAGTCAAGAGGAAACATATGATATACTATCTTGGATTTATAGAGAACCATGAGACTTAACTCCCTTTCTAGTACCAATATATGGAAAAGGATATAACATGATAAAAAAAAAGGTTATGATGGAAAAAGTGGTCTTGGCAAGGATAAAAATGGAAGGCATGAGCCACTGTCAATTTTATAAAGATCAAAGAATCTTGGGTTAGGGTTAGGTCCATGAGAATCTGGTGACCCAAGTACCAATGTGCTTCCATGTGAGTTAGTGTATGCTTCAGACTGTGTTGAGACAATTGAGGACACCTCCTCTAAAACTTACTCTCACAAATGGGAAATTGGCTCTCAGCAATCCTTAAGTGATTGTTGTATGGATGAATTATTCCTTGAAACTGGCAAGCCTACATTTGAGGAATGATTTTGGCAAAAGGTTAAGATCAATACAACACCAAATGATGTTAAGTCCAGATCATATTCTATTACCATTCATCCTAGCCCTAACATATCAGCCCAGTCATCCAAAACTGATGACCATCATTCAGAATCACCTCAACCATCACTTGCCACTACTAATCCTGACCCTAATGCTGCTCCCTTTGTCCCTTACTTCACTGGTGAGTATGAAACAAGCGAAGGAGAATATTGGATAGAATCTGACATAGAGCCAAATGATGACAACTTCATTTTTAATTTCTTGACATCCTTTTGCATGCTCTTCGCATCATCTCCTCAATTTGCAAATGTTGATGATGGAATATCCTTAGTTTACCTTGATCTAATTGATTGGAACCAACAAGGCCCACCAGTAATGGACACTTTTCAAAATGATGAGGCTTTAGCAGTGTTTGTAAGACTACGTGAGGGCATTCCAAATGGGGATCACAAAGTTGAATTTTCCATTGACTTGGTTTGTGCTACTTATTTTGGGAAGACTGTGCCATCCTCTAGTCAAAAAATTAAAAATAAAAATAAAACAAAAAATGACATGTTTCTAGGTGAAAATCGAAGGCAACTTCTGATGACGAAATAGTAAAAATAAAGGACGTATCCGAGGGTGAAAACCTCCTTGAGGTGCCCAAGGGTGGAGGATTGGACTTTCTCCTCATAGACAGAGAAAAATCAATAATTCTCATAGAAGAAACCATACTAGTTAATATAGCTACTGTGGAGGACCCCAAAATGGTTCTCTTTGCGACATCATTGACATAAGCTGAACAACTAGAATTTCAATTTTTTTTCTCAGAACACAAGATAAAATTCACATGGTCTTATTCCAACATGCCAGGGTTAGATCTTGAGTTAGTATTACATCACTTGCAATTATTGCCAAATGCCAATCCACTAAAACAAAAGCTAAGAAAAATGCACCCGCAAGTTGCATTGTTGGTTAAAGCTGAACTCAAAAAGTTTTTGGATGTAAGTTTTATCAGGTCAATTGAATATGCTAAATGGATATCCAACCTCGTCTATGTCATCAAGTATATTGGATAGATTCACATATGCACAAAGTTCTGAGACCTCAATAAAGCATGTGCTAAAGATGATTTTCCTTTGCCGAACATTCACATCATTGTGGACCTTATAGCTAGATATGAGATGTTGTCCCTTATGGATAGTTTCTCTGGTTATAATCAGATCTGTATTTCCCTTGAATACCAACAAAAAACCACTTTTACATGCCCTTGGGGTACATACTATTGGACTGTAATGTCATTTGGTCTTAAAAATGTAGGTGCTAGATATCAAAGGGCAATGACAACAATATTCCATGACATGATACACACATTAATGGAGGACTATGTGGATGATCTTTTGGAAATGTCATTGACAAGAAAAGACCACCTTTCAGTATTAGACAAAGTTTTCAAGAGGCTAGAAGAATATAAGGTCCGGTTGAACCTGAAAATTTGTGTTTTTGGTGTAACATCAGGCAAGTTATTGGGATACATAGTCTCCCGTAGAGGCATTGAAGTTGATCTCGCTAAAGTTAGAGCTATATTGGATATGCATCCTCCTAAATCAATCAGTGACCTAAGAATGCTACAAGGCAGGCTTCAATCTATTAGACGGTTCATTGCTCAACTCGCAGATAGGTGCCAACCATTCCAATATCTACTACGCAAAGGGATCCCCTTTGTGTGGACAAACAAATGCCAGGAAGTATTCAACCATATCAAAAAATACGTATTGTCACCTCCAGTTCTCATGCCTCCCATCCAAGGAAAACCATTAATTTTGTACATCTCTGTAACTACTTCAGCACTAGGGGCATTACTAGCATATAATGACTATGAAGAAAAAGAAAGAGCCATATATTATATTAGTAGAACACTGGTGGGGTATGAGCTAAATTACACACCCATTGAACATGCTTGTTTGGCAGTTGTAGTCGTAGTCCAAAAATTAAGGCATTACATGTTAAACCATAAGACATACTTGGTAGCCAAAATAGATCCCTTGAAGTACCTCTGGAGTCGAGCAACATTGACAGGATGTTTAGGAAAATGGGTCATGATTCTTAGTGAATATGATATTCACTATGTCGAGTGGAAAGCCATCAAAGGACAGGTAATAGTAGACCAGCTCGTAGATGCACCAATACTAGATAATCATCCTCTTACAACATATTTTCTAGATGAGCTTGTATTTCATACAAAATACCAATAGTCTTGGAAATTATACTTTGATGGATCTCATCCTAATCATGGATCAAAAGTTGGAATATTATTCATTACCCCACAAGGAGACTCCATCCCAAGGCCATTCCACATTGCATTTTCATGCACTAATAATATGGCAGAGTATGAAGCACTAATTACAGGACTCAGAATGGCTATCAAGTGGAAAATCAAGAATTTGCAAGTCCTCAGTGATTCTCAGTTAGTTATCAACCAAGTCAATGATGAGTATGAAACCAAAGATGAGAAGCTAATGCCTTATAAATGGATGGTTGACAATTTTCTAACATATTTTCACAGGCTATCCTTTGAATTGATTCCAAGAACACGTAACAAGGCTACTGATGCTATGGCAACAATTGGATCTTTGCTTGATATTCCCAGCAATGTCCCACTATTTGAGTTTTTGGTTGAGCACTTATTGGTTCTTGCTTATGATGTCCCCAAATTTGAAGCGGTTTATGAGCTTGTTGGTTCCAGTTCCCCCTGGCATAAGGAAATTTTTTACTACCTCCATTCATAGATCCTTCCTCAAAACCTTTCCAATAACCAAAGAAAATATTTTATCTGGAAAGCTACACGTTATACCATCATCAATGACACCCTTTACCAGCTTAGCTTTGATAATACGCTTCTCTATTGTCTTGAAACTAATGAAGCAAAAGTGACCTTATAGGAAGTACATGAGGTTATATGTGCATCTCATTTGAGTGGCCCAACCTTAGCTAAAAATTAGATGAGACTTGGGTACTATTGGCCGACACTAGAAAAGGATGCCTTGGAATTTGTAAGAACATGTTGCCAATGTTAGATTCATAGTGATTTGATTCATGCTCCAGCACAAGAGTTGAGTCTGATCACTTCTCCTTGGCCTTTCACACAATGGGGACTTGATCTCATGGGCAAGATTCACCCTACATCCTCCAATTTACACAAATTCATTATCACCGCCACTGAGTATTTTATTAAGTGGATTGAAGCCATCTTGCTTACATTACTGGCAAACAGATCTCCAAGTTCATCCTTAATTACATCATTTGTTGGTATGACATTCCACAATCCATCATCATGGATAATGGTTTTCCCTTCAAAAATTAGGAGGTCCGTGAACTGTGCCAACGTTTCTATATTGGTTGCCACTTTTCCATGCCTTATTACCCACAGGGAAATGATCAAGTTGAGGCATCTAATAATACCATTATCAAAATTCTTAAAAAGACTATTAATGACATTGGTCGTGAATGGCACATACTACTCAACCATGATTTGTGGGAATACCAAATGAACATTTGTACTCCCACTGGTGCCACTCCTTTTGCCCTTGTCTTTGGATCTGAAGCCATCTTGCCCATAGAGGTCAAAATTCCATCTTTATGAGTCTCCATGAAAGACCTCATCATTGATGAAGAATACTAAAACTCAAGATTGCATGAGTTAGAAATGCTAGATGAATGTAGAAACAATGCATTGAATCATTTGAAAGCATACCAAAATCATCTTTGTAGAAGTTATAACAAAAGGGTGATGAATCAACAGTTTGACATATGTGACCTAGTTCTCATGCAAAATCCCAAGAATTAGTTAGATAGGGAGAAGCCAGGAAAATTTGAGCCCAATTGGCTGGGCCCTTACATCATCATAACATCATTTGGTTTCAGAGCATATCAGTTAACTACTCCTGAAGGTGAATAATTGATAGATCCAATCAACAGTCTACATTTATGCAAATTCTATGCATATCATCATAAAGCCTGTTTGAAAACCAGTAAAAATACAAAAAAAAATTAAAAATACAAAAAAATGTCACCTTGATGAAAACCTGACAAATAGGCATCCTGGTGACATAAAAGAAAATAAATAAAATGACAAAAATAAAGAAAAATTATTCGTCCAATAGTGAAAACCTGGTAAACAGGCACTTTAGATAAGTACCATGGTGAAAACCTGGCAAACAGGCACCATGTGTTGTCAGTCATTGTTGGGCCATCTACTGTCACTATATTTACCTTTGTCCCTAATGAACACACTCTTTTCTAACATTCTTCATAACACTTCACACTGACATCATGACATTTCCTTCCATGGCTGACAATGGTTAAAATCAAGTCTTGCATACTGTCCACTATCCATGCTAGTCATGCCTTTTCGTTACATTCTATTTTTCCTGGCTCATTCTCAACTCAACTAGGGGAAAAATTTCATCATGAGACTATAGTGGGTACCACACATGATCCTAAAAATTGAAAATTTCCTAAAAAAAAGACCTAAAAATTGAAAAATGTCTTGAAAAAAGACCTAAAAATCATAAAATATCTTGAAAAATGACCTAAAAATTGAAAAAAGTCCTAAAAAAAGACCTAAAATAGAAAAATGTCCTAAAAAAGACCTAAAAATCAGAAAATGTCCTAAAAAAGACCCAAAAATAAAAAAAAGTCCTAAAGGAAACACAAAAAATTCCAAAAATGGAGTCATGTTAGTCAACACAGTCACGTCAATTCAAGTCTTGATTAGTCTTTGTCATTGTCGAACTACATTGTCTCTGTAAATTTTATATGTAGGAAAGGCTCATGTTTGAGCCCCCATGACATTAGGTCAGTCCTATTAGGTTGTCAAAATAAATCATGACTCAATATTTGGTCAATAAGACAGTCATTGGTCATGTCAAACTACGAGGTCTCTAAGTGTATGACGTAGGTAAGGCCATCTATTGATGAGCCCCTGAGGCCACATTAGGTCAGTCCATTAGGGTTCATGGCACTACACTAACACACACGTCAATGAAAATCATTAAAACAAAGTATGGCAATCATTTATTCAAGCATGACAATCATATCACCATGACATATCATCATATGGTCAACACAAGTCAAACTCAATCAAAATAAGTTAAATGATTATAACCTATCAAACTATAAACTATTGGTTATCTTTTAGATGTGTCCTTCTGAAAGATACCTTTTGTCATTCATGTCCTAGGATTTGTCCTTCCTAGGCATCGTCATCATCATTCGACATTTGAGGGATCCTCTTGACAGCCAAGGATCACTCTTCTTGACATCAATAAATTCTTTAGATGTGTCCTTCTGAAGAACAACCTCTATCATTTATGCCTTAGGATGTGTCCTTCCTGGGCAACGTCACTATCCCTATCACTAGCATTTTGTCGAGGGATCCCTTTTGATATTTAGGAATCAATCCTCTCGACATCAACATTATTCAAGATGTGTCCTTCCTGAATTTGGCAATATTCGACATTCATCATCTTGGCATCGTCAAAACCTTGACACCCTGGCATCTCATCGTCATCAAACTTGACACCTTGAGATTAGAACAAGGGGTGTCTAGGCACACTTGGCAAACACTTGGCACTTGTATTTTGACTTTTTATCATGTTACTATTTTTTCAACGAGATCCCAACAACATGATTTAAAGAAGCAACAACATATCATGGCATTGATCTTGAATTTTGACACGCATGATTATTAGTTTCTCAGTGAGGTCTTGATTTTGGGATTTAGAAAAAGAACGACATATCATGATAATGGATCTATTTTATATTTTGGCAATCATGCTGCTAGTTTCTCAAGGATGTTCTAGAAACAAGATTTAGAGAAGTAACAATGTTTCATGAATTGTCCTTGTCTTTTCTGCTTGTGGTTGGTTATGACAAAAAGATTGGGGAAACCACACCCTTAGTATGAGTAGTGATCATCCTTTTCTGTGATTGCTTGTCTTATATGATGGTACGACCTTGTACACTTTGATCTATGTCATATCTTGGTGTTTGTTGGCCATTACAATATTCTTCCCAATGATGATTAAGAACAATAAATATTAAAGTCCTATGGTAAAGTGTTGAAGGATTTGGTCTAGGAACTAACATGCATCTCCTTCAATCTAGTTATCTTCTCTTGTCCATCTCATGATGATATCTTGTGACATACAAAAATATAAGTGCATACATGATCATATAAACATGGCATTAGGTTCATACATACATCATCCATACCATTAAATCATATACATGGCATATGGCATTAACATAATTATAAACATGTCATCCATTCAAATAAATACATTATACATATCGTTATCATCATCATCACAAAATCAAAATAACACATGAATAAGCATTACATCATCATGGCATCATAATCATAAGTAAGCATCATAGGACATACATGATACATCATAAATCAAATTCATACATAAAGTATCTCATAATGCATAAATCAAATAGCATCGCATAAACACATATATGGCCCACATCAAAACTACATCATCATATAGCATCATCTCACAAAAGAATACAATGTCACAGGATAGAGTCAAGGTATATCCCAAAAAATGGAGCTCGTAGGCTCAGTGGTCTATACGTAATGTGTCATAACAAGAAAACAAATGTTGCAAACATGCCCCTAGGAAAGGCTCTCATCATCCTCTCATGGAGAAGAGTGTGGCAGCTGAGAATCTGTGACTAGCAGTGAGATAAAGGGTGGACCTGTAGTAGCCTCTGTTTGTGCAACCAATGGAACTGACATTGATGGCATCATCTCCACAGTAATAGACACCTGTGATGACACTGTGGCCTGAATTTGAGAGGCTGAGGGATCTGTCACTGGTGGTTGCCTCTGTATAGACCTTTGCCCTGAACTAGTGGACCCATGATTGCGACTCGAATGATGACTCAAGGCATGTATGTGTGAGTGGTGGGACCTATGCCCTGATGTGTGCCCTGAAGAGGTAGACCCTCCTAAACTAGTATGACTCCTATTGCTGCTCCCACTCCTTGATCTGTGACCATTGCCTATCCTTGTCTGTGAGAGCGATAGTGTAGGATCTTGTCACTTGGGCGGCACTGCCTACTAGTAGAGGGTCTTGTATTTCCCATAACGAATGATCACCCTGGCTAGCTCACGAGCAATGTATCCAGAGGGTCCTGAGGATAAAGCTACAAAGTCCACACACCACTGTGTTGACTCTGCCTCCCGATCTCGGCCTAATCCCACTCAACCCTTGCTACCTCTAGCTCTACTCACAATTCCCTAACCTCTGTCACACTGTCATCCAACCTCCTCTATATATCTTCCACCCTCTGATCTATCATGGCATCCTGAGGAAATGTTGAGGAAGATGGTATCTCCTCCTCTCCCTCCACCATCCTTCATTTCAGGAGTCTCTCAGCCTCATCCATGGAATCATCATCATCATCATCCTCCTCCCCAACATCCTCTCCACTGACTCCCACATCCACATCCACATCCACATCCTCCTCTTGTCTGGCCTCCTCCTCAGCCACAAGATCCTCCTGTCTCTCCTCCTCTTGCTCCTACCTCGGCTACTCCTCCGCCTATCTCTCCTCCTCTTGCTCCTGCCTCGGCTACTCCTTCTTCCCTCTCTCCCCCTCCTTGGCCACCTCTGGGATAGCATCTAGTTCCACTCTAGCCACACATAGTCAAACCCTCCTACCCTATCTCTGGCCATCCCTCCTCCGTCTTCGGCCATCTCCTCCATCATCCCCATCTCGTCCATCATCTCCACCCCGACCTCCATCTCTGCCCCCATCTCATCCTCAACCCAGGCCTCCATCCCTCACCTTGCCTCCATCCATACCTCCAACCCTCCCCTAGCCTCTGCCTCTATCACCAGCTCTATCTCCTTACCTAACCCTTGACACACGGGGTATAACTAACCTCTTGTCCATAGGTGCAGGCCCATCGGGATCTGTTGGTGGCATTGGTCAATGTGTCTGCCACCATAAGTCACAGTCAGCCGTAGTCCCTGGATCTTCCTCTTCACCTTTCCATCCCCACTTCTGGTCTACTAGCCCATCAATCTGCTAGTTGGAAAAAGCTACAGGAATCACTGGACCCCAAGCTGGCTCTCTGGAAGATCGAGCATACTCAGCTGTCCTTGTAGGTACATCCTGCTACTCACCGAACTATCATAGGACACGCTGTGGAAGGTACATCTCTATAATTAGCTAGCTCTACACTATCCTACCAATCAGGTATCGATACTATCTGCAAAGGTTGAGATGGTCAACCTGATCATCCACTGCTGACAGTCTCTGTACGGACTCCAGATGAATAACACCATGGTATCAATCTGATGGCGCCACCAACCCGTCTCTCCCATTTGTGTTTGCTATAAAGCACCAACATAGTAATACACATAGGGCATCCCCTCAGCTAGCTGTGGTCTCTAAATAGGTGGGTGAAATATCGATATGTGCTCCCAAGCCCAAATCATCATTAGTGTAGTG
Source organism: Sequoia sempervirens (assembly GCA_007258455.2). Lineage (NCBI taxonomy): Eukaryota > Viridiplantae > Streptophyta > Pinopsida > Cupressales > Cupressaceae > Sequoia > Sequoia sempervirens. Next base: position 1,817 of record VDFB02166324.1, on the reverse strand, counting down.
CCACATGATATACTCTCTGTGCTCCTGTAGGCAACCTCGTGAAGCTGGTGGTAGAGTGTGCCTAATAAACAAGGCCCCTAGGCATACATGGTCCTATCTCTCCTCATCCCCACTAAGACATCTCCCCAACCAATAGGAAACCCATGTCCGCGACGATTAGGAATCAATATCCCACCAATCAGTGTCGCCAGGAATGCATCAAACTGAGCATAATTCTCTGCCATAAAATCCCAGCAGATCTTGTAACCCTGGATACCGAGTCCTACTCCCTCATCCTGATAGTATGCTATAAAATTCTGGTGGCCATGGCGAGGGTCATAAATGATATGCTCTTCTCGGATCAGCAGATTCATAATGCAGTAAACGTTCTCAATTTTAACTGTCACCTCTCTAGTCGACAAATGAAATGAGCATGTCTTTGAATGCCATCACTCACATAAGGAAATCAATAGTCCCCTATTTTATTGAATAACAGACATATAGGAAGCATAAAATGGACCTAGCCCCATCAACCGTCATCGCTCTCGCAGAGTCAGTTGATCACCAAATCGGAAAGTCGATGGCCTACTCTCGCACATATATATAGGTGCTAGCTGTCAATGCATCAATACCTTATGAACAATTGTCATTATGATAAAAAATAATTTCAAATTCAAAAAGCATCAAAGTTAGCCCTAGTTAAATTCAAAGTCAAATGCATCGTGTTGACTACAATTGTGTCACAAAACAATGGTTGCATCGTTTCGTGCTTCAAATGCATCACGACATATCAATTACATCTTTTTGTTGCTCAATTGTTTCGCATCAGTTCGATTGTGTCACAATATTATACAAATGCATCACTTCATTCGAATGTGTCTCAAAATGACATATGCGGTGTTACAACTGTCGATTGCGACACGATATTGCGAATGCGTTGTACTTTTTGGAAAATGTGTTACACATCACCAATCTCCCCTAAAATTTCCTTTCATTTGCATCACAATGCATCAAATTCTTTGAATTTGAAGTCAAATGCGGCTTACGCGCATGCATATGCGTTGCAGCGCATTTGTTGTTTTTCCTAAAACCCTAATTTTGGCACACAAAATGAAAAAATTACAAAGTGGGCTAGGGGTACATACCACTGTCTCTAAGCCCTTTGGCCACCTGAATGTTTGCATGATCTCGCCACGATGCTCTGTCACTAGAATCACCATCCTCGTTGTAGTCCTCTTCGCTCTTCGCTCTGAAATTTGCAAAGGTAAATAGTGAAAATGAATTGACTTTTACCCCTTTATCAACTTATTTATAAAGTCAAAATGACATAGATCAACTAGGTTAATACTGGAGGCTCTTTTGACCAACTTTGACCACCTTGTTGGTGGCCTTAAGTATGTCAGAATCTGAAACTGTCTACACCATTGTTTTTCTGATTATCCAATTGACTTATCGAGACCCTTTCCAAATTTTTCTATCACAGGCCCAAAATTTGAAAAATTTCCCAAGGGGGCATCGATACTCTGTACCTTCGTTGGGGCATGACTTTGAACTATTTTTCTTTGTCACAATGCGACGGGCTGCATTATGACAAAGAGGGGCAAAATGTAGACACTGAAAATTGACCTAGGCTTGCAAGCTCTATTTCTTGCCATTTTCATCCTAGCATAATTAAAGTACTTAATTATGTTATTTGGTCCATTTCCATCTATTAATTAAATAATTTTAATTATTTAATTAATTTATGTCTCTTTATTCTTCTTGATTATTATTTTTTATTCAAGGGGTAAACGCTTTTGACCGGAGCTATGAACCGAAATACAACCATTCAACAATAC
>VDFB02166323.1:0-45956 GCA_007258455.2 Sequoia sempervirens | reverse complement strand
AAAAGTGATTGGCAATGAGCAATAAGGACATAAGGCCAGATGGACTTAAGTGAAAACTTTTATGCACATGCTCAATAAGTTTTTATGATTGAGGGGACTTTCTAGGATGGTACAATAGATAAAATAAAAGCTCAATGACTCCAAAGTCATAACATAGCTTAGTTTTTTTAGAACTCATGATGAGGAAACTGGCTACCTAATAGAAAGTATTAAAATAGTGACCAGCAACGGGCACTAGGAAGTCAACAACCAAATAGAACGTTCAATTTGACTTTAAAGAAGCAGATTCAAAAACACTCCTAAATGCAACAAGGATTTAAGATGGGACACGAGAATTACGGTTCCATCACAATACACACCCTAAAATGTGTTCACCTTGAGTTGAATTGCTAACAAGTCATAACTAGGACCAAATGATCATTATTATTAAACAATAATATATGTGTTTGCTTATACAATTTTTAGCGAAATTTTGCCACAACATCTCTTATATTTATATATGAAACAATTTAATATTCATATATAATTTAAATTCCTTGTTATCTTTTTTCATACTCTATTTTGTTCTAAGATATTATCAAAATAAATTAGTTAAATTCCTTATTATCTTTGTTTATACTTTATTTTATTCTAAGATATTATCAAAATATAGTATTGACCATTTTATTTTGATTGATACTTGAAATACTAAACAATAATCATCATACTACTCATTAAAATATATACTTTGACTATTTGTAACAACTAGCTTATCTATCTTATTCAATAATCTATCTAGATATCTTTTTTGGGCATATGGATTGTTGTGAGTATTTATATTATTAATATCTAATATATTTTTTGTCTGTGCATAATTTTTTTGTATTTTTCTTATATGATTAATTGAATATTTAATTTGAAAATAATTTATTAGACTTTTTACTATAATATAATTATTATTAAAAAAATATGATTCAAAATATTTAATTTAATAATTTATTTAGAAGTTCAAATTGCAAAATGTATGTTAATTTATATTTATATCATTTTTATAATGTTTATATGATATGTAAATAAATATAATTTTATTTATATTATTATATGAATATAAGGTAAGTTTTTTTTGTAACATTGTAATATTTTGAATAATGAATAGTTAATTATAAAAATTAATAATAGTCAAATGAAAAAGAATGAATTTAATTTATACAAATGTTAATTGTATTTAATTCATAAATATATTTATAATTATGAATTTTTACTTCAATTTAATTTAATCTATACAAATGTTAATTTATAAAACAAAGTTCTTAAAATTTATAAAAAAATTAAAAACAAAATAACAAATCAACAATGTGGGAGAACAAGATTCCAATTTTTTTTTTTTTTTAAAAAAGACCCTAAGGAGGTATTCATATAATCCAACTACAACAAGATGGCAAAACGAAAGCAAAATGGTATGATGTAGCCAACACATTACATAAGGGAAAGGGGCCCATAGTGGGTAGGGGTCCAATGGTGGGTATAGAAGTAGGCCTGAGTGGGCCCCATAGCAGGTAGGCTTAATATCCAATAAACTTACACTTAATATCCAATTTCAAAACACTTTTATCCATAAAGTATACAAATTGACAAATCATTTGATGCCACATTAGCGGACCAAAAATACATGACTTAGTGACCCACTATCAGTCTCACCTTTTTTTGGGCCTTTTTGGATACCTTAACAAAAAGCATGCTGGTGTGGCATCATATTTGATGATGTGACCTTGAAACCAATTTTTAGAAGCAAGGGGACTTGCCAAATAAGTTGCGGTACAAATTAGAGAGTGGTTAAAAATTTTCACATAAGATTTTGAGAAGCACAAAATTCTCAAAATTAGGGTGGCCCACTATAGGTCCCTCTCCTATCAACAAGAAATTAAAACAAATTCCTTAAAATTTATAAAAAAATTAAAAACAAAATAACGGTTCAAAAAAGTGGGAGAACAAGATGGCAAAACGAAAAAAAAAACCTACAGAAGGTATTCATATCATTGAAACCTGCATATAAAAGGAAATCTACATAAAAACAATTGAACTAAAATTCATAAATTTCAAAACCCTAAAGCCAAACTCGAGTCTGAACAATGAAAGCAGAATGGTACGATGTAGCCAACACATTACATAACAAAAAATACCCCTTCTGAATTTGCCATCCCAAAAAATAGCTCAACCTGATTTTGAATTTTTTTCATAAAGGGCGGACGAATTTCTACTTCATACGAAATAAACCCTTCAAACCCATGATTTTCCTTTCCTCTTGCCCAAGCTAAGCTCAAAAAGAAGTATTGCTTAAATCAGGTTCAACCATATCATTTTTTCATACCATCAAGGGCATATACAGTTTCAAACAGGTTATGAAGGGTATTCATAGTACATACAATACAACCATTGTAAATTCTACCCGATGAATATCGCCTCTCGACATAAGAAAAGATTATCTGTAAGAGTACCAGTTGCAGCTTCAATTATCCCACAATAGGAAATGACACGATATGGATTTGTTTTAATTTAAAATAATCAACATTTGAAGTCACACACATAACAAATTCCAAATGCAACTCACTCTGTTTAAAAATCAGGCATTTAAAGCGCCAAATTCGCTTCCTCTGGGATCATTTTACTGAATACCAAACGCTCTTTTGCTTTTCTGTTTTTCCACCCCCCCGGAAAAACTAAAGAACAGAAATGCCTATCACCCTTAAAGCCTTCAGCACAAATACAAGGCAACGTAAAAGCTCCATGGAAATACCCCACTTAAGCATCCCACAGTGACTATTAAAATATTTCTTTGTTGATAACAACAATCCGCCACCCACCACCATCAGAAGCCAAAAGAAGAAATAATCAAAACAAATTTTTCGACCAGAACAGTCAAATTTTACTGAAAAATCAACCCCTAGGGCTTTTATATATTATATTGAAACTTCAAATTCCAAAGTAAAGAATTTACAACAATTTCTTCTAGCATCTAACTGATTAGAAACCATTGTGACATCTGTACAAAGCTAAATTTTCCAAAACATCAGCAAGATTTCATAATTATGGCGATGTTCATAAACACCAAAAACAAAGGTCAGAATATATTTCTTCAAGCCTCGGCCTCACTGGCTCCAGCCTTGGCGCTACGGGACTTCTTGGGCAAGAGGATATTGTGAATATTTGGGAGTACGCCACCGTTAGCAATGGTAACAGATCCAAGAAGCTTGCATCCCACGACCATTAATGGAGTTCCATGACACCACATTTCTTTGAGGCATTATGTCAAACAGTTTGCGTGATCTGGTTGTGGCTCTATTTCTTTGAGGAATTATGTCAAACTATTTACACACTAACCGGTCGTGATTCCACGTTTTGCATACAACAGCTATGCAATGAAAATGAGAGATAAGAAAATCTGAATGTTTGAGCTAAGAGATTCTGAACTTCATGACAATACTCACATGGTGAAAATGAGAGCTAACCAAAGAAGAGGCAGAATATCCACAGCACAAATAACATAATTGAATATATCAAAAGAAATGAAATTCAAATTGAGAAGTATATTATACATACTTTTTGAGCCTTCTCTTCTTTTGCTAAATGCTTGGTCGAAAGTTTACTCCAACTACCCGAAGGTTCCACTTAATCTCTTGCAGATGTAAACACAGTACGGAGTTTGCAGAAGATAATACTCCCCTATTTAAAGAAAGCTTTTTCACTACAGATGAACCAAAACCGTTGTGCATGCAGGTGGAAGGTAACAGTAACTACTTCGAATAAGGGCAATTCTGCATACCCATGCATTTATATTTCTGCAGGAATATCTGAAATGAAACTATATTAATTATGCTCTCTTACCACTGACATCGTTGAATTGAATGAAAAGTAAAATATCATTTTTACCCCATCATTTTAACGACTATAATTTATTTTCCTTGTTAGATTTCAGCAGATGCTTTTATATACACGAAAATTAGTGATTGTAGTGGTAGGCCTCTGATGCAAGAAAAACTATATATATATATATATATATATATTCAATCTCAATTTTAATTCACATCAAATAAAATATATAATATGAACCAAGCAATTGTAAATATGAAATCAAGAAAATGAAAGACAAAGGAATTGAATGATAAATAAACTCGCCAAATTTAACCAGATCAAACGTATAATTTTGTATACTGCCTAAAGATTTGAGCAAGAAAACATCAACAAAAATCACTACCAAATATCTCCAAAAGAAAGCACTCACACATATCCTCACCCAAAGAAACTAAAGCTGCTAATTTAGCAAAAAAATCACCTTTAATTCTTCTAATACTCTCCAAATTCAGCTATTGAACTGAATATATTCTCGTCTCATATTCATAGAGCTCTACACACTCAAACAACTGGAATGATGGGTAGTTCACAAAGAAACAACATTTTCACACATTTTGCCTACAATTCAAGTGACACCAATATTTCAAATAACCAAATGCATTTATAACAACGCAGCTCTTGTTGAACATATTTCAATCACCACAAATAACTGAGAGACCCCTTACACTATGGCAGACCTCAAATTGACAAAAGAAAGAGTGTTGTACAAAGCTACTCTTGGTAGATTTGAACTAGCAACCAAGAGATGTAAACCAATGACCATCTTTTATTAGTGCACAACCTTGTTAGCAAAAGGAGGAAACACAACACTGTGCAAAGATACACTTTCAAGATTTAAACGCATAATCTTTTTATGTTAGATAATAACTATAACACTCACAAATGTATATATGGATGCTTTCGATTTGTAAATTAAAATTGAAATTACAAATTGCCAATTATTAAAGCTTATTACTGTTCAAAATACCTAAATATTTAGTCAGAGACAGCAATTTATATAATAGGTAAAATGAATGGCAAGATCATAAGAACAGTAAAAATATTTGAATCGTTAACCGTTTGCTTTTAAAAATAGAAGCCTTTTCTGTTTCCTTATAAAACTGGAGGTTAAAAAATTCAGAACCAACTGGTTCTGAAATTTAATCCATACTGAAAGACTAAAAACTAAGCTCTTAAAGACCATTTTAAAAACTTTTGACTAGAAAATAAGCATATAAGGTGCGTATAAGCATCATACCGGAAGATTAATACCCACAACCATAAAACACAAAGCATGCTAAAAGCACCGATTGAGAGTACAAGAATATGAGAGGACTAGAATATATAACAAAACTAGAAATTAAGAACTAGAAAACAGAGCTATTTTACTGCGGCTATTAGAAATCTAATCAGAGAAGTAGCAATTCTTGACGTGGGTGACAGACAAGTTCATATATATATATATATGCACAAATAACCCAACTAGCAAACCTATCTACTTAGGGATATTCCAAAGCTTGAATTCGTTGACGCTGACAACTGAATTGGTATATCGGTAGAAACAGCAAAATCTGAGGACTGAGAAAAGAAAGCTTGTTCCAGAGGAGCATATGTGGCTTTAGGCAATGTGCTGGGTAGACGAGGCAAAGGCACTTCAAAGTTCAAGAGCTGGAGCACTTGCCTTATTTTGGGTCTTGAAGAAGGATCCGGATGAGAGCACCATAATCCTATCACCACCAGCTGTTCCAATTCTGCCCTGTCAAACACTCCATGTAAATTTTTGTCTGCTGCATCGAACAACCTGCCTTCACCATACAACTCCCAAACCCATTCCACAAGCCGTGTTTTTGGGCTTTGGAGGCTCTGATCTAGTACTGGCCTTCCGCAGGCTATTTCCAAAGCAACTGCGCCAAAGCTAAACACATCTGACTCTGGGCTAGATATTCCTGTAACTGCACATTCGGGTGCCAGGTACCCCAAAGTCCCTGCGACCTTGGTGGTTTGAAGCCATTGATCATGCTTCACAAGGCGTGCCAATCCAAAGTCCCCCACTTTCGCATTGTATTCAGCATCGAGCAAAACATTGCTGGATTTAATGTCTCTGTGCACTACACATTCATCCCATAACTCATGGAGATAAAGGAGCGCATTGGCTATGTCAATGGCGATCCTAAATCTGCGGTTCCACCCCAGGTCTTTTCTCCTTTCACCAAAAAGGAAAGTGTCTAGACTCCCATTAGGCATGTATTCGTAGACCAACAGCAGTTGGGCCTTCTCATGGCACCATCCCAACAGCTGAACCAAATTGCGATGCCTCAAACGATTGATTGTGCTTATTTCTGCAAGGTATTCCTTTTTCCCTTGCTTTGATCCTGCGGATATGCGCTTCACTGCAACTATTTCATCTGATCTCACCAAAATGCCTTTGTACACATCCCCAAATCCTCCTTGTCCAAGTCTTCTTTCCTCGCTGAAATTAGTCGTGCATGAAGTTAGCTCCTCGTAAGTGAATTTCCGCGGAACATGATCCAGTGCTATTTCCATATCCATATCCACATCCAGGTGCTGTTCCTCTTCGATGGCGTTATTTTTCTCTTTGTTTCGCCATTTAGATCCATAAATGGCGAAGGACACAAAAATCACTGCAACCAAAACGGCAGAGCCGACTGAAACACCTACTTTCCATGAAACGTTCCTCTTCTTAGATGAATGTATTTCTGACGATTCGGAGATATGACTAGTGAAGTTCCAAGAAATTAGTCTATGAGTCTCGCTTGACGTAATGGCTGCGGCTGAAAACCCCACCACAACTTGTTCAGGAAGGTATTTTGTCAAATCTATCTTATATGACAAATGGCCTGATACTTTGCCATTTGATCCAGCAGACACTTCCAACATATTTTCTTGGCCGCGGTAATCTATCCTAGCGTCCCATATCTTACTATTATTCAATCTTTGGTCTAGAGGAACAGAGACTTCAGACGTTATATTATTGACATCAATTCCAATATGATTGTCATTATTATCCCAAGAACTGTTATATGTGTCGAATTCAACAGCTACAAGTTGGTTAGATGAATTACCATTAGTTCGGGAATTGAAAAGGCCGAGATATCCTTCTTCTCCTCTGTATGGGTCGATGGGATAACCGCTCTCTAGAGACGCCATGAAGAAAGCAAGTCCATCGCCACCATGATCAGTAGACGTATTGTTGGGAGTCCGATTGATTTGGAATTGAAACTGAGTGGTGAAGTTGGCAAATGATCTACTAGAAGCACTCCGTAGCGGAATTGGTTTCAGGCAAATTACTCTGCCTACACTTCCGTAGTCCACACCTTTTGAGCTGTTTGTAAGTTGGATTATATTTTCATCGTTAACAACGGCATCACCGTCCAGCCGAACAAGTTTTATGCCATCTAGTTCGAAGCTAACAAGCATATGTTCTGTTTTTGTAGCATAAATTTTTAACAGAAGACACTGCAATACTATATAAATACCAAGTGTTGTTGAGATACTCAAAGCCATTAAACACTACCTTGAAGCCAACTGGATTTATGAAATATTTCTTCCGCTGGCAGTAAATTTGTGATGCATTCCCTAATTCAATTTTCTTCTTGGCAATGGCGGAAGGCCTTAAGAAATATAGAATAATTGGTTGGTCAAAGTTGAATATCTAAGAGGAAAACTCGCTCGAAGACGAGGATAAAATTGTAACACGTGGTCGAATCAGGGCTTAAGCTTGATGGCCGTATGACCGTATTTAGATATTTTTGCCATAAAATACAATCAAAATTTTAAGAAGATTGTATCAAATGAAAGGAGAGATTTTGGATAGATTGTCAAAATTTATATAGAATTATAATGATATATATATTTGATTTTTATATAATTTAACTTACACTAAGATATATCATAATTTTTTAAAGGCACTTTTGAATAGATAACCGTCATTAAAAAAATTGTTGACAGGCAAGGCTGACCGTCAAATTTAAGCCCTAGGTCGAATAGTTTCCTTCAAATATAAATTTGACTAACATAATTTTATTTTTATTTTCATTTTTAAAATTAAATAATACAAGAGTTCCTTTCAGGTAGTATTAAAAAATTCATATTAAAAATTATCTATGAAAAATTAAGAGTTATTTATTTAGAAATTATATTTATATTAGAAATGAAATATGAACAAAGATTGAATTCATCTTTTCACAATGAAAATTTAATGTTTTAATCAATTTAGCTCAATCTTTTGAATAGGAATATATAGATTTTAAAATTGAAATTTTTATATTAAATTCTAAAGAAAAACAAAATTTTCTAAGCATGAGTTAGGCTAATCATTTAAAATGTGTACAAATACTAATGTACTTTGAAATTATATGTTAGAAGTGTGGGAGGAAATGTATTTTGAAATTATATGTTAGAAGTGTTGTGTTTAGTTTTATTTTGAGTCTAGTAGTTTGGGTTTAATCCACAATTGTGGACTTGTGTAATGTGGATTTTTTCTTTTGTAGTTTTATTTAGTGATCTTAATCTATTTTTTCCTTTTTGAATATTAATACAATTGTTGTACTTAGAAATATATCTTAGAAGAGTTGTCACTGTGTCACTAGGAGACACTTTCCCTACATCAACCTAGGAAAATATGTATACAAGTTTGTAAATAATACTCTTAAGACATGTATATTGTTGCATGTATAATCTAGATTTCTTTTATTGGAAAATTTGAATTGTTGTAATATGAATGATAAAAAAATAAGTTTTGAAGATGAGAAGATGTGAAATGAATGCAATTGAATGTCTTTAAAAATTAGCACATATCATCAAATTTCACAAAATATGTACCGTTACCCTAGATGGATTTTATGGGAAAATAAAGGGTGACAGTTAACTACGATTTGAATTAATTTTTTATTAAAATAAAGGTCAAGTTTGCAACCCTGAAAATAATTTGAGGTGGGAAATAATTAAAATCTAGTTGGATAACAATTTTATAAAGGTTGTGTTTCATTGATGTAACCTTGTTCTTGTTTCTTTTTGGCCTTTTGGGTGTGGTCTACCACTAATTGTCCTTTTCCTTCTTGTTTTATTTTTGTGTTTGATGATTCAATGCTATTTTGTTCTTTTCTTTTGTAAATGGTTGTTGGAATCCTTTCAAAACCCTTCGTATGGTTCATAGCTCTAGTCAAAAGTGTTTATCTAACAAAAATAATTATATCAAGTAGATATATAAATGTATAATAAAAACAAGACATAGGCGAATGTATAGCATTGTGTGCATACAAGAATAAATTGGAGGCTAAATATGTGAAATGACAGACAAATGTATAAGAATGACTAAGAAATATAGGAATGAATCCAAATTCACATAAAATTATGTCATCTCTCTATATAAAAGAACCCTTCAAAATAAACAAAAAATAAAAGACAAATAGTATAAATATACATGTTTCATCATTACAAGAACAAATATGCTTCAATTTTTAACTTTCTTTGCTTTACTACAATATCAATTAAATTGAATGATAAATTAGAAAATTTATAAAAAATATATATTGTTTGAAAATTAGACATTTAATTTCAAAATTGTACATATTAAATATAGCCTTTAAACATATAGTTAGTGTTTCATTTTTGTTAGTTCAAAATATGCAAGTATTTAAATTTTTTGAAATTAGAAAAAATATAATAATGAAGAATATAGATTGAAAAATAAATATTAACTTTCAAAAAATGAATGTACAAAATTTTAGTCAATTTATATAATACTAATATATTTTATTTATATAAATAATTTATTTGAATAAATCAAATAAATTATTATAGTGATTTTAACATCAATATTGACATCTCTATCTTTTTTGAAAAGTAAATTACAACATCTCTATCTCATTATTAAATATTCTAAACCGACGCAAGCCCACGCTTTCGAACAATAAATTGTCTTTGACGGAAGAGAAATCATAAGAGAGAAGCGAATTATTAAGAGGACAAAGTTAAGAGTGATAGTGAGTCTCCACATGCATATCAAAATCATTCATTAATTTCAGGGGGCCAGGAGATTGAACTTGGCATCCACGGGCCACATCCTTCATGCCAGATTTTTCCATTTTCTTCTCCCTGACCGCAAGCTGAAGCATAAAGTAAATGCTTCTGCACTTGTAGCCATTAACTTGCCGTTTTTATGATCGAAATATAAAAAAGGTTTTATTTGGAAATCGAACCTCCTTATTGAACGCTAAGGCTAGAAATAAAAAATATTTATTTAGTTATTAATTTTTCTATTTGTTAATCAATTAAATATTATTATTAATTTTTTCTATTTGTTAATCAACTAAATATTATTATTTTGTAATACAAAGTAAATGTTTATTATTTTTATAAAAATAAATATGTATTATTTAAAAAATATTTATTAATATTTTATTAGCTAAATTTTTTGTATTTAAAATAAGATATGTAATTACGAATTTTGTATAATTTATTTATGTTATTTTTACAAATTATTATATATGTCTTGTAAATTTCATAATTAATTATATTTATTATATAGATTTAAGTAATAACAATTGTCCTATCTATTTTTTCCTTAAATTTGTATACTAAATCATCATATTTGTATAAGAGAATTTATCATAGCACAAAGATTAAGTCTTTTCATTTTTTTATGTGTCAATAATTATGATTTTTTGATCATTATGTTTGAGGAATTGTAAGAGCACTTTAATTGTAAATTAAGTAGTTCCAACTAACTGGGACTATAATGGATAATTAAAAATTCACCTTAAAAGCCACTTCCGCTCTACGTGAGCTCTCTCTCTCTCTATATATATATATAAACATATTTCATTTATTAATTTATTATATTTCATGCTTATTTACGTGTATGTCAGGCGTGAAAGTTTCTTGGATGCCCATCAACATGTTACATTTACATTTTCCATCATACTTTTAGCATTTGTTAAAAGGGGATCTTTGGAACAATGTTTGTACATCCATCAAAGAATAAAGTACATAGGAATTTGTTAGATATTGTAGCTACAATTGTCCTTGTAGGTAAATATGGAACATGTAAAAATATAGGCACGTCACACAAACTATGACTCTAAGGGCTAATCGTAATCACAATGCACAATGTTGCCATTTAACAAGGTGGCTTAGTTGTTTGATTGTTATCCATTAGGTTAGTGACGTCTTTTTGTAATTTTTTGTCTTTTTACTATTTTTATGACTTTTTTTTTAAATAAATAAATAACAATATTTATTTATAAATATCATTATTTTATTTTATTTATTTTAATATATTAGGGAGATTTAACCAAAATAATAAAAACTAGAACTTAATATCATTATAGATTTATATTATTTTATATTCTAAAAATATGTTTGTACATTTATTTTATTCTTTTATATTATATTTTTTTCAATTTTATGAATTAATTTTGACCTATTTTGACCTCTTATTAAAATTAAATTATATAAATTAAATCAAATATAATTTTTAAAATACATGTGATTCATTTAGGATGGATGCTTTCAAAAATAAATTCTAACCTCTTTCATTTCAAAACACTATTGGGAACAAGAAGAGGAAGAAGAGATAAGAAAAAAAAGAATAATAGAGAGAAGAGGAAGAGGGACACTATTGGGAATAAGAAGAAGAAATGAAAAAATAGAGAAGACAAAGACAAAGACGAGAAAAGGACCACGTGATTGGAAAATAGAAGGGAAAAGGAAAATAGAGGAATGCCATATTTTTGCCTAGTACTTTGAGGAAAGTAAATGTGTATAATAATTATAAATGAATATATTTTCATAATTAAATGAAATAAAATATTACTCTTTTAAAATTGAACATTTTTTTCTTAGACAATGCATGTTTCTATAAGTGATTGATTTTTATGAGTTTGCTACTCTAAAAGAGGGTTATTTTTTCTGTTAGAAATCTAACTCATACAACACAATAATTACTTTGGTTTTAACCATTAAAGTAAATAAATACATTTTCTTAAGGGAATTTTTTTTTCTTTTCTAACATCATTCATTACACAATTCCTAATTGAAAAGATAAGACATTTTGAATTTGAATTAATATTTCATTTCAAATTGTAATTTAAAAATACATATTTCCAATTATAATTTCATACATGAAAAATAATCAAGTATTCAAATTTACAAATTACAATTTAGTTTCAAGATCACGTCTTCCATATTTGAATAAATATTCTATTTCATAAGTCTCAATGTTGTCATCTACAAGAGGGAGAGCATCACCTGAGCGCTTTACCTCTAACCACAAACCAACAGTCCCCCACACACCTTCCAACTAGAAGTGGCCCTACCCTTCAATGAAAAGTATAGACTAATGAACCCCTAGTGTGCTAGTTGAGTCTCTATTGTTGTATCCTACATAACCAATTCAGTCATACAACTCTAGACTTCTCTAACTAAGTACGACTCTACTGGTTGGTTATGCAATTCTAGATCATAGTGAACCAACTAGTGCAAACATAGACTTTAGCACTACTTTGACCAAAGTTTGAACATACTTCAACCACTTCCTTAAAAAGAGGTCATATGTCCACCCACCTCTAATTCAACTTGGAAACCTTCATGACCTAAGGTTTAACTAAAACTAACTATTTGACCAACTGGTTTGAATTTCTAAAAGACTCTCATTCATAAAGTGATGACTCACTAAGTCGGTAACAACTAGGTTGGTTAAGATTTTTAAATTTGAACACCCATATTAGGTTTTCATAACAACTTGGGTCTTGGCAACTGCCACTTGTTCAAGCCCTTGAATCAAATCAAGAGAGTGAACTACTCTCCTATTTTTATGCACCTTTGGTTGACATTGATGACACAACATCATCAACTTGACACATTTGGTCTTGTCTTTAAGTATTGACAACATACCATATATGTACAATAATATAATATTAAACTTAAATAGAAGATTACTTCTTCTTAATATAGTTTCAGACTTTTCAATGTTAAATCTTATGGTTCTGTTCATCAAGAACATCTTAACAAACATGGATAATCATGATATTAAATATCATCAAATTTAATTCAAAGTGAACTATTTTCAACTAATAAATGATCTTAGATAACTCAGTTGAGAAGAAACCAACCATTCTCATGGTCTTTCAAATAATTATCCCATGTTATCCTTTATAAAATCAAGTGCTAATATTTATATATATTTATATATATATATATATATATATATATATTTGTTTATATCCGAAAATTAACAATATATACATATATATACGAATGAAATATTTATAATCCAAGCTGAAAATTAATCTCTATCTAAGATAAATAATTAAACTCTTCTATATAATATAGTAGAGAATTACTATTCCATTATGCTGTCTCTAACAGTAAGAAATTGTGATTATCTAAATCTTATAATACTTATATGGTATTATTTCTTAAGAAAAATAGAAAATCTCTCTCTTTTAAAATGAAAAAATAATAAAATGTAGCTGAAATTTTGTACAAAAAATATGTAAGTATCATGCCTGTGATATTCTCCATGCTTCTGCACTTTAGCTCCAATTCACAGCTCCAATGCTCAATTTGCTATACAAACTATTCAAAGATTGGAGAATATTTTCCAAATATATATGGTAGATATATAAAGAGACAAACTGCAAGAAAAGGATCTTTCCTTTCCTCAGTTACTAACATCATATCGTTGCCTTTTTCTTTCCTAGATTCAAACTCAAAGAAGAACCCAACGAAATCATAAAATGATAATAAAGAAAATCTTAATATTTAGAACTATGAATCCTCCCTTAACTCTCAAACACCAATGAGGAAACAAAAGGATAATGATAATTTATCCTCTCAGTATGCTGCCCTTTTAAGATAGTTTAGAGAATAAGTCATAGTTGACATCTTATGTAAATCTTCAATATCATGTCACTGTCCTCCCTTCCTCTCCAATGGATACAGAACAGAGTTTACAATGCTCTTGATGCTCTTAGAAAACTTCTGAGCATACACAAAATACCTCACAGTGATCAAAACATATTACTGCATCTTTTTTCCCATAGGTACGGCTCTATGTCCCTCTTTTCTCCCTGTGCAACATGAAAAAGATCAAATGCCAAAAAAGAATGTCTTTATCTTACTATAAGCTTCCCTCTCCACCAATAATGTTGGCAATTAAATTTACAACCACCTCATTAAAAAACGCCTTCCTTACTATAATGGCGCAACCTCTTTACTTATCCATTCACTCACGCCATTGTTATAATTTCTAATTGCTTTCCCTTGAGATTTTGACATGATTACATAATGCTAAAAATAGGCAATGTCTATGCAGCCCGCAAAATGGTCATTTGACCGTATTTATTAATTAATTAAAAATAAAGATATAATAAGTCATTATTTTGAGACTTTATTGAATGGCATTAAAAGTCATAGTTAGCACCTTCAAGGATTAAATTTGATGGTTGTATGACCATATTTAGAAATTTTTGCTGTAAAATATAATCAAAATTTTAAGAAGATTGTATGAGGTGAATGGAGAGATTTTGGATAGACTTCAAAATTTATATAGAATTATAATGCTATATATATTTGATTTATATATAATTTTACTTACATTAAGGTATATCATAATGTTTTAAGGGCACAGATAACTGTCATTAAAAAAATTGTTGATAGGCAAGATCGACCGTCAAATTTAAGCCTTGAGTCACCATGGTTGAGAGCTAACATTAGCGCATCTCTAAACTGCTTAAAAGCCACTCAAGTGGCAGTTATAACTAAATTTTAAATGCTTTTTAAAGCAGCTTTAAGCCATGAAAAATGAGAGATAAGTTGAACATAAAAGGGCGACTCGTACTATTTTAGAGAAATTTCTATGCAGCCCTCAAAATGGCCATTTGACCGTATTGACTATTCTTAACTTAAATCATTGTAAAAATCTTAATAATGAAAATTCTGGACTGAACAAGTCCAAGCCCACGCTTTCAAACAAAGAATTATCTTTCAGGGAGAAGAAGTCATGACAGAGAAGCCAATTATTAAGAGAACAAAGTTAGAGTGATAGTCAGTTTCCACATACATTTCAAAATTATTCCTTTTCAGGGGACCCGGAGATTCAACTACCATCCGCAGTCCACATTCTTCATGCCAGATTTTTTCATTTAACTTGCCGTTTGTAACCATAGAAATACAAAAGGATAGACTACACACAAGACTCTGCTTCCATCAAAGTAGCAGGTGAAGCGTCTACGTCAAAATAGAAAAATGAGACGCAAGACAAAGTTTTCATGAATTCTTCTTCGTGTAAGAAAATTCTTTGTTTGACAGCTTGCGCCTGCGGCTCTCTTTCTATGAATTTTCTTTCATGTAAGACAATTTTTTTTTATTGTGGTTCTACGATTTCGCTTCCATCTAAATAAGAGGTGAAGTTTTTACATAAAAATAAAAAAATTAGATGCAAGATACTGGTTATTGATAAATTCAATATTTAGATTTTTATGATAAATTCAATTATTATTTTTAGTTTGAGTGTGCTAAGTCTTTTATTTGGAAATGAGACCTGCTTATTGAAAGCTGGGTTTAGAATGGAGCATACATATTTTTAAGAAAATATTATTTTAATAAAAAATATTTATTCAGTTATTAATTTTTTATATTTGTTAATTAATTAAATATTATGAATTTTCATTTAAAGTAAATATTTAATTAAAAATATTCAGAAAATTATTTATTAATATTCTTATTCACTAAAGAAATTTTTATTGCAAGATATGTAATGAGGAATTTTGTGCAATTTATCCATGTCATCTCACAAATTCATCTATATAATGTCTTACAAAATTTATACATAATATATTTATTCTTAGATTTAAGTAACAATAATTGTCCCACCTATTTTTTCATTAAATTATTATAAAATTATAATGTTTGGTTAAGAAAACTTACCCTTATATTTTGTGTGAAAGAAGGTTTTTCATCTTCATATGTACCAATGGTTGTGATTTTTTATCATTATGTTTGAAGAGTTGTTTATTCATAAATTGAGTAGTTCCAACTAGTTGAGATTATAATAGTTAGAAAAAAATCACCTCAAAACCCACTTCATCTCTACATGGACCTTTTCTATAGGGGCTCTCTCTCTCTCTCTATATATATATATATACATTCAAATTTCATTTCTCAATTTATTATATCTCATGCTTATTTACATGTATGTCAAGTGAAAACTTTTATTGAATTCCCATAAACAAACAAATCTCTAACTTGATAAATTTACATTTGTCAAGGTACTTTGAGCATGTACTAAAATGAGAGCTTTAGAACAATGTTTGGACATCCATCAAATCATTAAACAATAGAATTTTGTTATATATTGTAGTTGTAGTTGTCCTAGTAGATATATATGGAACATATAAAATCAAATATGACACACAAACTATGATGGTAAGGGCTAACCTTAACCACAGTGGACAACACTACCATTTGATGATGTGGCTTAGAAGTTTGATTACTATGCATTAGGTTATTGACTTCTTTTTATCATTAAAATATATATTTTTATCACTTTATTTTCTTTTTAATGTTGAGTTTGTGGGAAATAGACTCATCTTTCATTTTAACACTTAGCATGAAAACTATAGAGATGTACCAAAACTTGAGACTTTTAAATGAATGCAAAAAGTCAAGCATCTCAGCTTCAAAGGAACCTCTTAAGTTCACTATCTTAGACATGATAAAAGATGTGAAAACTTAGATAAAAACACATGAATTATTTGTATCCAATCTTCACAACCTCCATGCATACAATTAATGGGATTGAACAATGTACACACATTCATCAAAGCACAAAAGCTAGGGAAATTTATAAAATGTAGCTATAAATACCTTGGATTACATGATATACACAAAATGGAACTATTGAAAAAACTCTTTAAATTGCATTAGCAGATGTGATGGTCTAACTTCTTTGTTAGACATGAATGCAAAAGATAAAAAATTGGTTTTCATGTAAGAGGGTAGAAAGGAACTCAAATTATTTACTAGAGTGTCTTATGGAAATATAGTCTAGAATATGTTGATTGCAGGATATACACAAAATGGATTTGTTGAGAGCATTATAGAAACTACTTGTGCATCAACAATTAGAGGAAGGAACAAACTACAAAAATGTGCTACAATACTTATTCAACATGAAAACCTAACCTAACCTACACTAGCCAACAAGGAGATTACTAAAAAAATATACTTGACTAGTTGGGAAAAATAAATACCTTTCCTAATCAACTTAGGATGCTTCACATGCTTATGAGTAGCCAAGAAGAGGTGAGGCATATATAGATGCTCAATAAATTGTTGAAATATTTCTTGAAGAATGGATCAAACTCACTTACCAATTCAACTTGATTGTGCATGCTTCTATTTTGAAATAAATATGTAAGTTGAACTGGTTCCTTTTAAATTAAAATTTTATACTTAGGTGTGGACATGATTTTTTATTTTTTGTCAACCTCCAACCAAGCTAGATGCCTAATAGGAAATCCTCGTGAAAGGAAAAATTTTGGACCACCATTGTTGATTTCTTTATCATGGACTACTTCTTCATCATCCTACTGATTTGAATGATTTGATTCTTGTGGATCAAGTGAGAATGTGGCCACTTTCTCCTTTTGTTCATGCTGCTCATAATTTTCTAATTTGGGAGGTACTAATTTGACATCAATATTTGAGAAAAAGTCCTTTATAATATTGGATAAATTTTGTTTATCAAGTTCCTCCTTACTCTTTTCATGTATGTCGATCTCTCCATTTTTCAAAACAAGGTTTTCCACTTCTTCTTTTTTGTAGACCAATATTTTGTCAAGATTATTTAGACCTTCTTGCTTCTCCAAACTTGTTGATGATGAAATTGGCATGTTTGTCAACAAAACAAGGAAGCTCATCCAATCATATTGTAGAATCCTCATTTTCATCACCTCCTTTCTTAGTATCTTGTCATTTTAGCTTCCCATCCTCATATTCTTCTTGCAAGTACCTTTCAACTTCAAGAGTCATCAAAGAGCCATCATTATCCTTCTTTCCATTTGATTTTCATTTCCAATAGATTTTTCTCATGCAAAAAAGTAGATAGTCCTTGAAATGGATCTACATTCTCTAACTTGATGCTCTATTGTTCTAGATTAGTGTTTTTATGAGTCTAATTCTAAATTGGCTCTTAAAGCACAATAAGACTTACTAACATCAGTTCCTTCATGATTTCCCTAAAGCTCCACCTTATCTTGATCATAAAACCAATATTTTTTAGATCTACTTAGGAACAATGAAATGGTACTAAGACAAGAGGATTCAGAGGTTGGGATAATTTGATAGGGTTTTTTGGGTTTCTTGCAAATGAATGAATTTTTGAGGGGGTTTCTCATGGGGAATAATGGAGTAATTTTGTACATGTGTAGGATCTTGTATGAAATGAGGAAGTTGACTTGAAGATTCAAATAGGTCTTCTTTATTAAAACTTGAAATGGAAAAAATTAACTAAACTTTGTATTATTGTTCTTGGGAAAGAACTTGACTAGTAGCTACCCCTCCTCAACTACCATTTGTTTAAACACGTATTCTTCTTCATGCCTCTTTTTTTTCTCTCACCTCCTATTGATGGTAGTGGGATTGAAAATAAACCTCTTCTTGTTGCAAGTTAAATTCCCTCTTAATTTGAATCATTTATTTCTTGAAGTCTAGACATATGTCTTTGATGTCACCAATCTCCATATTGTCAACATTTTGGGGCTGAAAAGGAAGGTAATAATGTTGATTTAGAGAAAAATAGGTTTTGAAAGGTTGATTGTAATCATAATTAGGCTACGAAGAAGACTGGATAGGGGTGGGAGGGTGGCAAACATTAGGAAAATATTGATAACTTGTGACAACAATATTATGTGGGATAAATCCAACAACATTTTTAGTTTGACGTGGCTAATAAGGAGATATATAAAAATAATTTTCATTATATATTGAGTTATAATTTAATATTCTTAAATACATTAAAATTTATAACCTTTAAAACACGCATGAAAGTAGTTCAAAGTTTAATGACAAAAATATATATTCTTTGAAAAAAAAAATTGCTCATTGTAGCCTCTTTCCTATTTTGTATGTTTTGGTCTTGTTTTTTCTCTCCTAAACCTCTCTTATCCTCTTGGTCCTCTCTAATTTATTAAATTTTTAAGACCATTTATTTCTTTTACTTTCAATTAGTTTCTTCCCCTTCTCCATGTTCCCCTTACCTTCATTGTGACTTTAATTTTTCAATTTCCCCTTTAATCAAACCAATAATTTTTTTCCCTATCATTTCACCTTTGTCCAATCACCCTCTTTCCTTCCTAAACATTGTTCATTAATGATCACCTTGAAACCTCCTCCACCCCCACCCCACCCCCCAACTATTAGATGACCCCCTTGGGACTTAAGCTTTTCTTGAAATTTTGGTTTCTAAGGCCTAAGAATGTTTTTGACTTTCATACACCTAGGGTGGAAACAATATATTTATACTTTCATATCTCAAAAATTAGATGACAATTGAATTCATTTATAATTGCTCTAATCTACTACATTCCCTCCTCAAATTACCTTTGAAAATCTATTCTTTCACATCAACACATGAAAAGAAAAAATATCACTTGCTCATTTTAAATTATTTGGATTATTTTTTATATTAGATGAAGTTTCTACACTAATATAATAATAGAGATGCATTATCTTTTGTCTAAATCTCGACAATAGTTTTTAGAAATTTTGTAGACATCTCAATAATATCTTCATGACTATGTGGCTAGTTTTTATGGGTTTCAATTAGGCAAGCTTGTTCCTTTGGTTATTTTCATTTGGTTTTTATATTTATTTTATAAATAATTTTTAGGTGGACTCCTCCTTGTAGTGTAGAAAAATGTAACCCTTTACATTTTCTCACTTGTTTGGGCCCTCCTAGTTAAAATGGTCTTAATAATGCCTTAATTTTGTGTTGTTAAATGTACCCCCTTACATTTACACACTTTTTTTGGCCCTCTTAATTAAATTGATCTTAATTATGCCTTAATTATCCCTATTTTTCATCTACAAGCCTAATAAATTACATTTTCTGAAGGGGAAACTCGACAATAATTAATTCCAGTACATAACTCTTTACATTGAGCCATGTATGCTCCAGGTATAGGGACCTTGGACCCATTTTCCCGTGGGTGAATGGGTCCTCCCTAAGACTTTGAACCCATTTTTAAATCATGTTTTGGAAGTATTTTTATCATCCCAAATTCAAATTTCAAACGTTGGCCTATAATGTTTATTTTTGAGAAAGTAAGGATAAATGTCTATAAATATAAGGTTATTTTATCAATTCAAAACATCTAGCAAGAGGTGAACTTAACAAGAACCAAGATTATTGTCAAGAGCATTCAAGAGCAGATTTCTTCATCATTTGTTGCAGCATTCAAGATCTCAAGCATCATGGTCAAAGTTATGTTCATTCATGCATGTTTTTGGAGCTAACATTTTGATGTAGGTTTCAAGATCTAGTCCAAGCATTCAATTCAAATATTTCAAAGAAAGATTCAAGCATCATGATCCACATCCATTGAATTAATTTCATGCAAGATCAACATCAATATTTCATTCTTTCCAAGGTTTATTCAAGGGTTTGTTGAATTGAAATATTGCATTTGTTCATTCATCATTCCTTCATGTTTCATTGTTTCTTTTCAAGGTTTAATTGCTAAAAAAAGGTTTGACCAAGGAAAACCCCCATTCACCCAAAAAAAAAATTCCCCTCCCTCTTTGTGTGTTGCAAATTTGCAGGTTTATAGGTTGAAGAAAAGTTGAATTTATCTCAAAAGTGAAAAATTGCAAAGTTGCATTTGTTGTCACCTTTGTCATCACCTCATGGAAACTCAAATCCTAAATTTATTTATGACTATCTAACTATGAAACTTGGAGGATCTGGAAGTGCATACACAAGAGCAGAGGACCTAGAAATCAATTTTGAAAAGGTGAACAAAGACACATTCACTTATAGGTGAATGAGTCTTAGGACAACTTTCAAAAATAGTGTTTTGTGACAGGTACACAACATTTTCCATTCCAAAATCTGCCAAAAGTTTTACTATTTCTGATAACATATGTTTCATCTATCAAATGCAACCTTTACATGTCATAAATGAGTGCATTTGGTATTTTTAATATTTCTCCCAAAACCCTTGTTAAGTCATTTTTTCCATTGTTTGTCAAAAGACACTCTGCAACTAATTTTGAGGTAGGTTTTAATTGTCTTCCACTCATCCAATTTGCATAGAGTTGATTATTTCTATTAGATTTATGTTGTGTCTACATGAATCAGGTCTTAGGTTATATATTTGAGGTGTTCTTCTATCTTATTTTCATCTCCCAAAAGTGTTGTTTAAAGTAAATTGCAAGATTCCTCAAAGAATTTACTCACCTAAGGGTTGAAAGTGTATTTTGATTTAAGAGATCTCATTTCCTCAATGAAATAGAAAATAGGTAGGTTCATCACACCCCATTTTACCCTTTCTATTTATAGTAAGTTTGGTGAAACATTCCAAATTTAGTATAAAACCCTATTTGTTTTGAACCCCAACCTATTTTTCTATGTTTCACTCCTCATCCCCTCCATTTATTTTATTCATTTTTCTCAAAGTCCAGGATGTTTTGATTCACTTTTCCACACCTTTGATCCTCTCCATCTTTGTTTTCAACAATAGTTTTATCATGTTCTCCATTTCCTCTAAAACCTTAGCAAACCTTTTCCTATTTTTCTAACTTCCACGCCCTTTTGCAATATCTTCACTCCCATAGAAATTTTCCCTTGCCATTTTCCAATTCACTTGTCCTTTTTTGGTTTCCTTCTTATTTTCTCTTTAAATTCAACAAAAATTTCCCTATACCTATTTTTTCCCTCCCTTATTTTAATTTTCTTTAGAGCCATATCAATTATTATTATTTTTTTATAGTTTTCAA
This sequence comes from Sequoia sempervirens, assembly GCA_007258455.2. Lineage (NCBI taxonomy): Eukaryota > Viridiplantae > Streptophyta > Pinopsida > Cupressales > Cupressaceae > Sequoia > Sequoia sempervirens. Next base: position 24,065 of record VDFB02166323.1, on the reverse strand, counting down.
ATCTATGTCCCCATTCTTCCTTGGTTGTCTTGTCTTCTCTTTGCTATTATTTATTGCACATTATAATTTTCATATTTGTGTTTGGAATTGGTGTGATATTTTATCATATATATTTTTATTATTAGTCATCTTATTTTCCAACATGGATTTTGCATTAGAAAATACTGCCTATATAAGAACTATAATAATAATAATGATAATAATAATAACAAAGTGACATTCCTTGAGAAAAAATGGTGGAGCACAAGTGTGAGCAAGGGCGGGAGAAAAAGAATTTCAAAATTCAAAGCAATGGGAAAGGAAACAGAGCAAGATCAGAAATTCTATAGTCGAATCAGGAGCTAGAGTCATGTCAGAAGCAAGGTAAGGATGACCAGGATGATGTGGACTCTAGAAAAAAAATATAGGTGGAACTTGGGGGAAAGGAAAATCCAGAGATTAACCCTACAACATCATCCACCGGTAAAAATGAGAAAGCTAAAGGGGGTGTAGGGACCACAGACAACACTGGTGGTAGTTGCAAACCCTGGACTTCTTTGTTTGGGGTAAAACCTAATGGAAAATCTTCTTTCCCTCTAGTGCAAAATATTTCATCTCCAGTAGGAGGTAAGTTTGCTATCTCTATTCCAAATCAGCTCATTGACCATAATATAGCTCTGATGGAACGAACTCCGGTAGGAAAGTTTATGGGCCCTAGACCAAATATTGAAGTGGTCAGGAAGTTTGTTAAAAATAAATGGAGAACTAGTGGGAAAGTTTTTGTTGCTGCTCTTCCAAAGGTTTTTTTTGCATTTTATTTTACTTGCAGAGAGGACATCATGGTAGTTAGAAGTGGAGGTCCTTGGGTGATAGGGAAATCATCCCTGGCTCTAAAGAAGTGGTCATCCAACTTAGATCTATCGAACTCCATCTTTGAGAATGTCCCAGTTTGGGTTAGACTTCCAGGCCTGCCCCTAGAGTACTGGAGTGAAGATATCTTTCATGGTATTGTGAGATCCTTTGGGGAGCTCCTCTCTATTGATTCAATGATAGTGGCTAGAAAGAGACTGGTCTTTGCTAGGATATGCGTGGGAGTATCCCAGGAAGTAGATCTTCCATCTTCAATTGAGATTCAATCTAAATTGGGCTCCTGGGTGCAAAATATTGAGTTTGAAACCATCTCGTTTGCCTGCTTCAAGTGTAGGAAATCTGGTCACTAGGCAAAAAAATGCCCCCAAAATGCCACTTCAGAGAAAGAAAAACTAGCAGGACCTGGAAAAAAGGAGTGGAAAAAAAAGAATGATTTAGGAGGAGAAAGGAAGGAAAACAAAGAGCAGGCATTGGAAAATAAAGAGTCTGATACTCAGAGAATCTCTCCAGAGATTGAAGTGGTTATGGAATCTAAAGGTGAGATCCCTTTTGATAATCATTACATGAATCTTGTTAATACATCCTCATCTAAGGAAAGGGAGTCCGATGAAGACACCTTAGTTAGAGAAGGAGATTTGAACCTTTCTACCTCCTTATCCCAAATGACAGTCCCTTCTGATAGAAACAAAGTAATCCCAGGTTTGGAGGATATTCCTAATGAGGGCTTGTCCTTGGAACTGAATATTCCTTTCCCCTCCCCATCTCTTGATAATCTTCCCCCTTGAGGAGCAGTGTATGTGACAGATCCCAACTCCCCTGATAGGTTTTTGGAGTCCCTTGAAAATCTGAATCACTCAGTAGATTTGTCTAGTAATATCATGTTTGGTCAAATGAACGGTAACATGGACACTTTACCTTGGGAACAAAAGATACCAATTGATAAGGACTGGGAGTCCAATAGAGAGACAAACAGCCAAGAAGAGACTGATAAGGAGGAGAATATTTCAAAGAAGAAAAAAGAAAAAAATACTCAATGGAAGACCCCAAGTGGCATTTCTACCAGATCAAGAGTCAAGGTAGACTGTGGAACAGTAAAGAACTCAAGAGGTAAAATGTCTTTGAAAAAGAAAAGAGAGTTGAACAGTTTTCAGGATATAGCGGATGGTTCTCAGAAAACCATCCCGGAATGTCTTAACTCCCCTGGTATCTAATGAAGATTATGTCCTGGAATATCAAGGAACTCAATAGCCCCCACAAGTAGGATGTTCTCCGCAACTTCGTTAGAGATTACAAGCCGGATATTCTTCTAATTCAGGAAACTAAAATGCCTAAGGAGAAAATTGAAAAGATGAAACTTTTCCAGTATTATAGTAACTAGGGGAATAACTCGAGTGGAGCTTCTAGAGGCATTGCGACTTTCTGGAATAGCCACATAATAAAAGGTGTTTCGATCTTGGAAGGTATGAATCATATAGCCACTAGATTTACTCATATAAGAGATAACTTCAGCTAGATTCAAGTGAATATATATGCTCCTAATGGAAAAGGAATGAGAAAATCTTTTTGGTTGGAATTAGCTGCCTTTAGGAGGATTTTTGATAGAGAAGCTTGGATTGTTATGGGGGATTTCAACACTCCCCTAATGAATGGAGAAAAATTTGGGGGATCCCAGATCAATCTGGAAAGCAAAGAGGATCTTCAAATTTTCATTGACAATCAAGGATTGATCGACATGGATCTACAAGGAGCCTCCTTTACCTAGTCTAATCACAGAAAGGGGTCAGATCTCATACAGGTCAAATTAGATAGATCTTTAATTTCCAATCATTAGTATTTTGACTATTACTGCTCCCTTAAAGCTCTTACTAGAATAGGTTTCGATCATTTTCCTATCAGCTTCATTGCGGATCCAATAAAAAAGAAGAGGAACACTCCTTTCAGATTTGAAAAAATGTGGATCTCTCACCCTGATCTTAAAGAGGAAATAAGGAAATGGTGGAATATAAGAATTCAAGGAACTGTTATGTTTAGAGTTGCTAAAAAGTTAAGGGAAGTGAAATGCAATTTTAAAAAATGGAAAAAGGAATCTTTTGGGAACATCTTTAGGATTAAGTCTAATCTCCAGATGGAATTGGGAGAAGTTCAATTTAAAATTTAGAAGGAGGGCTATTTGAATGATACTAAGGAAAAAGAGAGTGAGATCCTTACAAAGATGCATGACATAATTGGAAAGAAAGAGGAATTCTAGAGACAAAGATCTAGAGCTCTTTGGTTATCTTCAGGAGACAGAAACAACAGGTACTTTCATCTTTTAGCTTCAAAACACAGAGCTGTAAACATAATATCTCAAATTGAAGTGAATGGAACCAGGTATGAGGAGGAGGAGGATATTCGAAAGTGGGTGAGTTCCTTCTTTAAACACCTTCTCTCGGCCAGTGAGGAAATAAACCAAAATGAGCAGGATCAGTTAGTGGAAGCTATACCAAGAATTATCAACCAGGAAAATAACTCTTTTTTGACTATTGTCCCCACCAACGAGGAAGTCAAGCAGGCTGTCTTTTCCTTTGAAGGGAGTAAAGCTCCGGGGCCTGATGGTTTCCCTTTATTTTTCTTTCAATGGATTTGGGAGATTGTTGAAGAAGATGTGGTAAATAAGATTTTTTTGGCTCCAGAAATCTTCTAAAAGAACTAAATGCTACCTTCTTGGTTCTTATTCCCAAGAAACCTGTAGCTAATAATTTTGAGGCTTTTAGGCCTATAAGCCTCTGTAATTCCTTATACAAAATCATCCCCAAGGTCTTAACCTCTAGATTCTTAACTCTTTTTCCTTCCCTGATTTCTCCTCAACAGAACGGCTTTGTCCCTGGTAGACAAATTCTTGACTCTATTGTTACGGTTCATGAGAATAATCACTCCTTAGTTGAGTTGAAGACTGAAGGCTTTTTATTAAAGCTCGATATTTCAAAAGCTCATGATAGAGTTGACTGGAATTTCTTATTTAAAATTTTAAAGGCTTTTGGTTTTTGTAATAGGGTTATCCAAATGGTGGAACAACTTGTGTACACGGCTTCTATATCGATTATGGTCAACGGATCCCCTACCTCCTTTTTCCAGAGCACCAGAGGTCTAAGGCAGGGTGATCCTATCTCTCCTATTTTATTCACTATTATGGCTGAAAGTCTTGGCAGGAACTTGAAAAAACTGGTTGACTTCAATTTTCTTTCTTGTCTTAAACCTTCCTCAAGCAATCTAGTGTGTTCCCATCAACAATTCGTTGATGACACTATGCTTATGGGTAAAGCCATGGTGGCTGAAGGTAAAACCATAAAACAGTTGCTTGACAAGTATGGGAGAGTTTCTGGATAGCTGATCAATAATCAAAAAAGCTCGTTGTTCTTCTTCAACACTTTGGATCATAGACAGGCTAAAATTGCTAGAATCCTGGGTTGCAGAGTGGATTCCTTTCCTGCCACCTACCTTGGTCTACCCTTAAGTTTGAAACCTCCAGAGTCATTCTGGCTCTCGTTGGTTGAAAGACTCAGTAAGAAGCTCGCGGGCTGGAAAGGAGCCATGCTAAGTCAGGCCAAAAAAATTCAGCTACTCAAAGCCTCTCTTCAGAATTTGCCTATCTATGCCCTAAGTCTATTTAAGATTCTTTCTAAATTTGCTTATGCCATTGAAAAAATCCAAAAAAGATTTCTTTGGTTGGGTGTTGAGGAAAAAAAAGGACTTCCCAAGTAATTGGTTGGAATCTAGTTTGTAGACCTAAAAAGGCCAGAGGACTTGGTTTAAGAAGAATCAGAACAGTTAACAAAATCCTCCTTGCTAAACAAATTTGGAGAATTTCCTCTTCTTCTAGGGAGTGGATTGATATCCTGGCTAGCAAATACTTAGAAAATAACTGCTCTTCCATTATTAAGAAGGGCCTCCACCTTCTTCCCAGAGGGTCAACATGCTGGAATAATATAATCTATGGAAAAAAGATTATGGATGATGGTATTGGTTGGCAAGTTAGAAACGGTCATCATACTAGATTTTGGGAGGACAAATGGCTTTTAAAGGAGCCCATTATAAAATTCAACTCCTTCAGTAAATGGGCAGATACCTGCAAGGAACGGTTTGGAAATTATGTGAAAGATTATAGAGCGAATGGTAAGTGGGTGGACTTATGCAGTGTTAGTTAGGCTTTGGCTCCTATCCAGTCTTCTCTAATGGCTATTAGACTTAATTCTGAGCAACTGGATGATTGTGTGGTTTGGATAGATGATCCCTCTAGCAATTTTTATGTTTCTTCAACTTTTTCCAAGATAACTTCTTCTCTGGACCATCCTCCCTTCTAGTCTAAAGCTTGGTTTAAAATTTTGATACCAAAAATCAATATATTTTTCTGGATCCTTCTCCAAAACAAGGTGCTTACGATTGATAACCTGTGTAAACACGGATTTCAAATTCCTAATAGATGCTTTCTTTGTAAAATGGAGGCTAAATCTGTGCATCATTTATTCCTTCATTGTTCTTTTGCTGCTTCTATCTGGGGAAAAATCATCAGGTTATGGCACATCCCTTGGGTCTTCCCATCATCCATTGAAGACTTCTTCACTCAATGGAAAGCTCTGACAAGAAATTGTATGCTCAAATCTTTTTGGGATTTAACATTCCCTCATGTTGCTTGGGGCCTCTAGAAGGAATGCAACAATAGAATTTATAGAGGTAAAGAAGCCTCTGAGGAAATTGTCTTTGATAAAATTGTTAGATTTCTAAAGGAAAATTTCAATGCTTTGGTTCAGAAGGACAACATGTCCTTGAAAGTGGAGCACTCGCTCTATGATCTTACTATTGCTAAGGAGTGGAACATAAGTCTTGTTCTGTCAAGAACCTCAATGATAGCCAAGAAGGACAGAGAGGGTGTTTGTTGGTCTTTTCCGCCAAATGGTTGGATCAAAGCTAACTTTGATGATGTGGAAAAAGGTAATCCAGGGGTGACGGACTGTGGTGGAGTTATAGGGGATTCCTATGGCAATTTCATCGGAGTGATGGCCTCTCCTCTTGGTTCCCAAACTAATCATTTGGCAGAGGCTACTGGAGCTTTTCACATCATTAATTTATCCCAAAGTCTTAACATCAAACATCTGTGGCTTGAAAGAGACTCCAAAAACATAATCGACTGTAAGGGAAAGTCTCCCCTCTCGTGGACCATTAAGTCATGGATTGAGGGTGCCAAATTGACTTTGGCTAAATATGATAAAGTTAAAATATCAGATGCTTACAAAGAAGCCAATGTTGTAGCAGATTTTTTTGCTAACGAAGGAGTTAAGAGTAATGATGAGTGTACTTGGCTTAATACTAGTGATCTAAACTCTAATGTTTGTGCCCTATTAAATTATGATAAATCACATGGAAAAGCAACATGTTATCCCTTTAATGAAGACAGATAAGACCTTTCACATCACATCATTAGATTGCATGGGACCGATCACAGCAGCTTAATCTGCAAGAAAGTTATGCACACTTTGTGGGTTCTTGGTTGTGGTAGGGCCAATTTTAGTAAAGATTTCATTTGGTTCTACCCCACTGTGTCGGCTAAGATGGGAGGAGACATAAAGCGAATTGAGCTGGACAGCTATGAAACACACATTAAAAATTCCAAGGCCTGGGATAAAGTTAAAAGCAGAGGGTTGCTCCCTTTCTTGGAGAAGCTCCATGGCTCTAGCTAGGAGGCTACAGACCTCTTTGTTAAAAATTGGAATAATGATAACTTGACCCTGTTTGGTAGGAATGTTGAGCTCAGCAAAAATTTAATTGCAGATGTTATGGGCTTATCTACTAAAGGGAAGAATTTTTTCAAGGACATGGCTTTTTCTGATGAAGCTGTGATTAGATTTCCTAAAATAGACAAAGAAAGGTTTAGCCTGGTCAAAATTGCTAGCAGCTACTTTGTTGTTGATTCCATAAAGGCCATCTGGAGGAAGGTTCTGCGGGTCATCATGGAGTACATTATGGTGGATGGGCGCTTCACCAGAGTTTATGGCTACCACTTTTCCCTTGTCAACCACTTCCACCACAAGGTTAGGGTCTCTCTTCCTTATTATCTTTTCTCTTCCTTAAAGAAAAGCCTGGAGGATAATAAGAAAAACCCCAATATATTTCCCATCTTGCATATGGGGTTAATAAGGTTGATTGTCAAGCATTTCCAAAACATGCCTACCCCCGCTATCCTGGAAACCACTCTCGACTCTGAGAGTGACAACACAGAGCCCAGTGGTTTGAAGTATCTTCCCAACTCTAGTTCGGCTAGAAAAGTCATTAGCTTGCATGTTGTCCCTTCTAGGAACAAAAACCCCACTCCCCTTTCTAGTAAAGCCCATGTTGAGCTTGAGATTGATAGCCCCTCCCTTTTGAATAGATCCTTTCATAAGAAACCCCAGGCTAAAAGTCTTGTTTCCTATTTTGAATAATCCTCTGACTCAGAGGAGTCCGATGCCAACAAAATTGTGGTAAGTGTTGAACCTCAACTGGACAAACATGCTAAATATGATTCCCCTGTTACTCCTAACCCTGAGAAAATTGATCCTAATATCGGTGACACACCCTCTCTGGATTTTCCAAGCCTAGCCAAAGCCAACTCTGAGTCCCACTTCAAACTCTTGGACTGGACTTTCACTAAAATTAATGAGTTGAAAATTAAAAATTGGGCCCTTCAAAGTAAGATCGAAGAACTGGTTGCTAAAATTGATGAGATTGAAAAGAAAGATGTGGACAGGGGGGTCCATGGCCACAATAATTTAGAGATTTTGATTCTAAGGTTGATTATATAATGAAGACCATCAAGACCGTCGCTGAGCAAAATAATAGAATGGATAGACACAATGCCATCATCATTAACGCTATGGGTGAGAAGCTTGATAAAACCCAGTAGGGGTCTCTGGTGGTGGATCTGGAGGAAACAAAGGACAAAAGCCAAGACACAGACGCAGGAATTTCAAAAGAACCAGAGCCAAACTGAAGCGCAAGGTCTCCCCTACTTCTAGGATGATTCAAACTTATAAAAAGGGTGTCAACGACATGTAGAAGCTGGAGGAGGAGACAGAGTATGTCCTCATGACTCTGAAGTAATGGGTGGGGTTTCTGTGCTTCTTTTCTTTTCCTCTGTTTTGTCCTTTTTGGTTTTGTTCGGTTGGTTGCTACTGATCTTTTCTAGGGCAGCTAGTTTTTGCGGTTGGACTTCTTAGTCCTTCTTCTGTTTTGTAAACTTTGCGGTTTCAGGTCCCTATAAAACCTGTTTTACCCTTTTATCAAAAACAAAATGACATTCCTTCAAAATAAACACAATAAGAAATGATAAATATTTAAATGTAGAAGTTTCATCATTACAATTATAAACATGTTTTGAAAAAATATATTTTTTATTTTGTTTACTACAATGTTAATTATATTAGATGGTGGAAAAAAAATTATATATTATTTTAAAATTAAACATTGAAGTTAAAAAGGGCTCCTTAATGTCTACTTCAAATCCCAAACCCAAACATGTGACAACAAAAGTCTCTAGATTTATGAAAGAAGGTGGAAAAGATGTCAATCTTGAAGAAAGCATTGAGCAATGGCACCCAAGATATGGTTCAAAAAACATACAATCTTAGTTGTGTGACTCATAAGTGGCATCAGATAATGGCAATTTAGAAAACATGCCCACCATTCGTGATTCAAACCTACATATTATTGGAATACGAAGTAAATTTTATTGTTATTCCAATAGTGATGAATAGTCAACATTGAGTACCTCCAGTAATTTTTACAAATGTTCGATATGTAGTTGCATGAGTCACACTTTTTATTTTTGGAAGTTGTGTTTGACAGGGACTCTACAACTCAAAAAATTTATACTCTATCCAAGTCATGTTTTTTGCAACTTTTGAAGATTTATGTAATTATTTTTTTTCCTAAGAAATAAAATATGAGAGATCTTTGATCGTGGTTTTTTCCTAATATATTTTAACAACGTTTTCCACGTAAATTCTATGTTATTTATGCTTATTGTTTTTTTCATTTGTTTTACGCTATAATTCTTTCGTACACATAGTTTTAAGGATGTGGTGAATAAGGGAACTTTAATTTTTGGTGGTGATGACTCATATTCTTGCTCACCTGAATCCTTGTTGGTGGCTTTCTCCTTGGACTATCTTGTGAAATTAGAAACCTAGGAAATCCTCTTTCTATCTAACATAGAAAGCTTGTCCTTGAGATTTGTATGGATAGATTAATCTAGGAGAAGGAGGAATTTTTACAAAACCATGCACTTATTTGTAGATTTACAAAGACATGGATGAAAATTCATGATCTCTATTCTTGGATCATGGAATATTGGAAAGGAGGTATGGAGGAAAGAATAAATATGTTTCCCCACACTAGAGGGTTTTTAAATCTTGAATTTGATTCTCTTGATGATAAAGAGTCGGTGCTTAAAAGCAGTCCATGGTTGTTTAATGGATATTTTTTATGTGTGAAACCTTGGTTCTCATCCTTTGATCCACAAATTGAAACTTTCTCTTTCATGCTCCTTGAGGTCTGTTTACCTTACCTCCTTTTGTAGTTCTAGGAGCTAAAGAGTATACAAGCTTTTGGTAATGGCACATGCAAGTATCATTGCACATCAAAAGAAGCAATTAATTATGAAAGTTCAACCTATGCATGCTTATATGTGGAAATGGATCTTTCCAAAGGCCTTCCTACAAAAATCTCTTTGAAGGTGGGCAAAAAATGCTAGAAATAACCAATAGATTTCAAAAATTTATATTTAGATGCAAGAAATATTTTTTAATTAATCATACTATCCCTCAATGTCAAAAGTTACAAGCTCATGTCAAGGGAAGAAACACCTTAAATTGTAGGCCCACTTGGTGGATCAAGGATTGGGTAGAATAATTATGTCATGTTCCATTAGGTGCTCAAACCAATATTGTATCTTCCCAAGCTCCTTTATAAACCATTACAAAGCCAAATAATTCTCGTTCACACATTCCCCAAGACCCAACTATTGGGGTTTTGCAAGAGGCTTCGCCTAAACAAAATATCTTAGAAGTCTCTTTAATTCAACTAGAGAATAAAGTCATCAAGATAACTGATTCAAAGGCCACTCTAGTCTTATCAAGGAAGCATCAGCGAATGTTCCTTGAAGAAATGAAGACAACTTAAAAGGAAAAAAATTCAAAATCCAGAGTCATTTTCTCAAACAAGAATGAATGAACAAAGGTAAAGCGAAAGAAGATGCCCCCCTCCCAAAAAAAAGATAAAAAAATTCAAGCACCAAATGATGTTTTTGATAAGATAAGAAACATTTATAGGGTGTTGTACCCTTTACAAAGAAAGACCAAAGGGCCAAAAAAGAAGCTATTTCAAACTAGGAATGAACTAGGAAAAGAGGACAAACCACACACAGAAACAATTCATTGACAATCGTTGAAACGCGAACTAGGACTAGACAACCCTAGAATCTGAGGGGACTAATCTGACTCCCTTAACCCTACGCCATGAAGTTGTGATAGATCAAAGGAGTTCATTCTTCTTTCTCAACACAACAGACTATGAAGACTCAAAATTCAAGTCCACCTAGTGAGGTGAGAGAATCAGATCAACCAAAGCCACCAAGGGCAAAGAGCCACCACACATTGGGGGAGACAACAGGGCAGGGGAGGAAACAGGAATGAAAAAACATCAGAGGCAATCAATGATGTTTGGGTAGGCTTAGAAAGAATAATGTAAATAGATCGAGCCAATAGTAGCTCCATGAAAAAATCCAGAAGAGGAGTAGACATAGGTTCCTGAGAAGAAACAATAGGGTCATCCTCCACAAAAGAAACTTCTGAAGGAGGAGAACCCATCGTGAGGTGATCTGAGAGAGCATCCTTCCACCAAGTAGCAACACCCTTGCAATAGGCTTGTGGGAAAGTAGAGGAAAAATGAACCACAGAGAAGCATCTCCTACACTGAGAGGGGAGACCCTCATAGTCCAAGAGTTGCTTGCAAGGTTTTTTGGTGTAGGAGCACCTAGGAAATCTTAGGCATTTAGGAAGTCTAGGTTGTTTTTCTTATGTTTTGTTGTTTATCAAGAAGTTCATGTTGACCATTGAGTTGAGGATATGGCTAATGGATGTACTTGTTCTCTAGGATAGAAGTTGGGGAAGGGAGAATGAGTTACAAACTCATTTTTACTTAGTTTTCTAATTTTTGACAAAGGTTGAAAAACACAGTACGTTTTACAACTTTGCCATCTTTATCCTTACATGACCGAACAAATGAGCTTAACTGCTTTAGAGGAAATATTTAATGGAAACCTTGACATCGAATTGAGGTTGGAATCATTTTGAGTTTGTAATCAGTTTGAAATCAAGAAGATAGTGATCTTTTTAATGTGCATTTTCTATTTTTGTTCCTATTTTTGAATAGGTAAATGGATTGATCAAGGAATTTTGTATATATTAGAATGTAGTGAAATTGTCTTGAATCATTGTTTGGCACAGTAGATAGTTGGTTACTCACTTCCAAGTGTTCTTTTAAATTCTTTGTTCTTTCTTCAATTGCAGTTTTGACTGGTAAACTGTGAAAAATGGGGTTTTAGTTACATTTCCACTGTACCTAAAGTACAGGCTTGTTGGGAATGTAGCTAAGCCCCATGTTTGTACATAAGGTAGAGGTAGGAGTTCTTAGGAGTAAAAAAACCATGGCAAAAGACTGTTCCTAGGCGAGCTTGGCAGTGCCCAGTTAGGACAGTCAAAAAGTGCAGAGCATTAAGGTTGCAAGGGTGCCAATCTCCTGACGAACCACGGTGTGGAGAGGATGTGGATTGCCTTGCAGAGGATTGGTAACAAGGAGGTTTAACTCAGACCGGGAGGTGGCAACAAACTGACTGTTCCCAAGGAGGTCAGAAACTGGCTTAAAACAAGCCTAAAATTCCTAAGTTAAGGGTTGGAGTAGCGTACGGACAGCAGAGGCTCCAAACCCCAAAAATCTTCGAGGTTTGGGCAAGGGTACCTTGAATTCCAAGAAAAAATTTGGGGTCATTTGGAAAACTTGGGCACACTCCATTTTTCTCGGGTTAGGAGGCCTAATTGGGGGATCTAGGGCTTGTAGCCTTTTCTAACCCTAGGAGAGAGTTTGGTGGAAGTGATGGAGAATTGGAGTCTGGTGATTCCACAAGAACCCTAATAGGTTGCTATGAATCTTTTTACTACAAATTTACACCCATGCAAGAACCTAACTGAAAGTTGAGGGTAATTGGCCTTTAGGGACTTAGAGTAAGGGTCAAGGGTGAGATAGTGGCAAGGTACCAAGATTGGCTTGGTGGAATGAAAGAATGATGATAGTGGGGTTGACCAGTAGGACCAGGGGTACCTATACTTGAGATAGGACCTAAAGGTTAAGGTGGGAGAGTCACCTAGGAGTTCTTGAGAACAAGGACCCAGAGTATGGGACGGTGAGTGTTCCATCCAACCCTCTTCCATCAGATTGGTATCAGAGCAAGTTAAAGATTTGGGATAGGACAATATATGTCAGAGGTTGAGTCCAGTGATTCTTCCATCATGGTGACAAATGCAGAACTGGCCAAGATGGTTGAAGAGCAGGAGGAAGACAATAAACTATTGAGGGAAAGAATAGCCCAACTTGAACAAGCAGTGAGGAGCGTGTAATTTGAAGGAAGGATACCAAAGGAAGAAGAGGTTACAGAGGAAGACATGACCCCTGAACCTAACCCTGTTTTGAAAGAAGAGCCTTTCTTGAAGGCATTGAAGGCATACCACTATTTAGTGGAAAAATGGAAGCTGATCTAGTCATGGACTGGATAGAGGGAATGGAAAACCATTTTGAGTGTGATGGAGTCACTAAGGCACAAAAGGTAAAGGTGGAAAAATCTAGACTAAGAGGTTCTGCCTTGACATGGTGGAAATTCATTTAGACAGAGAGGGAAAAGGAAGGAAAATAGCCTATTTCAACTTGGAAAGGAATGGTTGCCAAAGTGAGGGAAGCATACATGCCAGATGATTATGAGATTCAGTTACACAAGAAGAGACAAAGCCTAAGGTAGAAAGACCAAGATGTGAATACCTACACAGAGGAGTTCCAAAAACTTTGCATGAGGTCTAATGTGATAGAGGATGAAAGTCTCAAGGTGGCTAGGTATCTTAACGGCTTGAAGTGGAACATTCAAGAGGAGATGACTCTTCTAAGTTCTAAGACAGTACATCAATGTTACCAATTAGCTATCAATATAGAGGAAAGAAACAAGAGGAAGCAAGACCAGGCTTCTAAGGGCAGAGGCAAAGGCAGAGATCAAAGAGATCAAAGAGGATGGTGAGGTGGATACCAAGGTAGAGGAAATGACCAAAGAAACCAAGGAGAGTCTAAAATCACAAAGCATGGAGGAGAAACATCTTCTAGAGGAGGATATAATAGAGGTAGAGGACCTCAAGGAGGTTCAAATAGAGGAAGAGGAGCAGGCAGGAGCAATTCATACTTTGCAAACATGAAGTGCTACCATTGTGATCAAGTTGGACATCCTGCTTATAGGTGCCCGGAAAAAGCATCTTCATCAAGCAATGAGAAGAGAGTGGCTTATGCACAAGAGGACACCATGATTCCTAAGTCATCTGAGGTTAGTCACATTGAATCAAAAGTGGGGGAGAATTTGATGTTTAGTAGAGTTTTGATCAAACAGCTGGTCAAGGAAGAACCAAAACAAAGGAGAGCTCTATTTAGAGTAAGGTGCAAGATACTTGGTAAAGTATGCAAGGTCATAGTAGATTCAGGTTCAACAGACAATATTATCTAAGAGGAGGCAGTAATGAAATTGAAATTGGAGAAGGTACCCCACACTAACCCCTACAAGGTCACATGGCTAAACAAAGGGCAGAGTGTTCTAGTGAATGAGCAAGTAACGGTGGAGTTTTCCATTGGAGGGTACAAGGACAAGTTAGTTTGTGATGTGATACCCATGGATGCCTACCATCTACTATTGGGTAGAACATGGCAATATGACAGAGGTTCCATACATGATGGGAAAGAGAACACCATCTCATTCAAGAAGGATGGGAAGACATTTAAGTTGCAGTCACTGTCAGAAGAAGAAGAGGGACAATCAAAGACACCAAGTGTCATGTTGAGTAGTGGGAAGGAGTTCCTTAGCAACCTACATCAAGGGGGTGAAGGATATGTGGTTATGTTGCAACCTAAAGAAGAGAACAAGACTGAAAAGACAGTCATACCGGAAGCAGTCCAAAAGTTACTTGAAAGGTACAAGAGCATAGTTAGTGATAGGACACCTACAACTCTACCACCAAAGAGAGCCATAAGTCATCAAATTGACTTCATACCTGGAGCCTCATTTCCAAACAAAGTAGCATGCAACCTTACACCAAATCAAAATCTAGAGGTAGCTAGGCAAGTGCAAGAGTTGTTGGATCAAGGATTGATTCAAAAGAGCATCAGCCCATGTGCAGTGCCAGTGGTCTTAGCAACCAAGAAAGGTGGTAAGTGGAGACTTTGCACTGATTATAGAGCTATAAAAAGAATTACAATCATATATAGGTTCCCTATCCCTAGGATTGAAGATTTAATGGATTGTCTTGGACCTGAGCTCAATATTTCACTAAGTTGGATCTCAAGAGTGGATACCATCAAATCAGAATCAAGGATGGAGATGAGTGGAAAACAACCTTTAAGACAAATGATGGGTTGTATGAGTGGAGAGTGATGCCATTTGGCCTCTCTAATGGCCCTAGCACATTCATGAGGCTCATGAATGAAGTGCTTAAGGACTTTATAGGGATATTTGTGGTGGTATACATTGATGACATCCTCATATACAGCAAGACAACAGAAGAGCATTTAAAGCATGTGGATATGGTTCTTAGAAGACTGCAAGAAGAGAGGTTAGCCATCAATCTAGAGAAATGTGAGTTCTTCAAATAGGAGCTTGTGTATTTGGGGTTTGTAGTATCCCAAGGATCATTGAAGATGGATCCAAACAAGGTGGAAGCTATACTAAACTAGCCTACACCAACCACAGGGACTGAGGTAAGAAGTTTCCATGGTTTGGCTCAATTTTATAGAAAATTCATAGGGAAATTTAGTGGTATATATGCACCAGTCCTAGATACAATCAAGGGTGGTTTAAAAACTAAGTTTGTGTGGACTCAAGAAGCTGAGAAAGGGTTTGAGAAACTGAAGCAAGAGGTGGCAACTCAACCTATTCTCTTATTACCTAGTTTTGATAAATTGTTCACTGTTGAATGTGATGCAAGTGGAGTGGCAGTAGGAGGAGTGCTAAGTCAAGAGGGTAGGCCTATAGCCTTCTTTAGTAAGAAGCTCAATGAAGCAAAGAAGAAGTATTCAACCTATGACTTAGAACTTTATGCTTTGGTTCAGTCACTTAGGAAGTGGAGGCATTACCTTCTTCCCAAGGAGTTTGTAGTCTTTACTGACAATCAGGCACTTAGCTATATCAACACTCAAGAGAAGTTGAGTAATAGGCATTTGAAGTGGATGGAATACATCCAAGCTTTCACTTTTACTATCAAGCACAAGAAGGGATAGATAAACAAAGTAGTAGATGCATTGAGCAAGAGGTTGTTGACAGTGCAAGAGATACAAGTGAAGAGCATAGGGATTGACAGTTTTAATCTCTATGGGGAAGATGAAGACTTTTCAGAGGTATATAAGGTATGTTCTAACTTTGAGAACCATTTCCATAGCCAATACTCAGAGTATACATTGCAAAGTGGGTTATTGTTTAAAGGAAATCAGTTATGTGTTCCAAGAGGGTCAATGAGGGAAAATATCATTCAGGAAAAGCATAATGGAAGTCTTAGTGGACATTTTGGCATCAACAAGACTTTAGAACTAGTGCAAAGATTCTATTACTGGCCTAAGTTGGCAAGAGATGTTAGAAAGTATGTGGAACAATGTGTTGTGTGTATGAAAGCTAAGGGAGGAGCTAGTAATGTTGGTCTATATCAACCCCTACCCATTCCTAACAGACCATGGGAGTGTGATAGCATGGATTTTGTGGTAGGCCTTCCTAAGACCAAGACTGGTTTTGACAGTGTCTATGTAGTAGTGGACAAATTTAGCAAAATGAGTCATTTTATCCCTTGCAAAAATACTCATGATGCTAGTTACATAGCTCATCTCTTCTTCAAGGAAGTGGTAAGGATCCATGGACTACCTTTAATTATTGTTTCTGACAGAGATGTGAAGTTCATGAGTCATTTTTGGAAGACTCTATGGAGTAGATTAGGTACCAACCTGTCTTTTGGATCAGCTTACCATCCTCAGACCGATGGTCAAACAGAGGTGGTTAACAAGGTGCTAGGTAACCTTTTAAGGTTCCTAACTAAGGAGTATGGACAGACATGGGATATGGTTATCTCACAAGATGAGTATGCTTACAATGATAGTGTGAACTGAACCACAGGGAAGATTCCTTTTGAAGTTGTGTATGGCATGCACCTAAGAGGCATATGTGAGCTCAAAGATCTTGGAGCTATGGACCATAGAAGTGGGCATTTAGAAGACTTCAGTCAGACCATGAAAGAGATTCAGGAGCAGGTGAAGAAGACAGTCACCAAGGCTACACAAAAGTTGAAGGAGAAGGCAGATTTGTCAAGGAAAGATGTGCAATTTACAGTAGGAGACTATGACATGGTCCACCTAAACAAATCAAGGTTACAGAAGGGTACATCAACCAAGTTACAGATGAAGAGAGTGGGTCCATGCAAGGTATTAGCCAAGTATGGGCAGAATGCATACACGGTGGAGTTACCTATCGATCTAGGGATTTCACCAGTGTTCAACGTTGCTGATTTGATCAAGTACAAGGGATTAGTCAAGGATTTGGATTAGAATAATAGGGAAATTTTCAAGGATGTCAACAACATACCCCTACCTACTCCAGACCAGCTACAAGCAGAGAGGGTCTTGGAGTCAAGAGTGAAGAAGTCTACAAGGCATAAGGTGTACATGGAGCACCTAATCAAGTGGAAGAACAAACATGAATCGGAAGCCACATGGGTACAAGAAGATCAGTTCAAGAAGTTTGGTATTGACCTGTCATTGATCTCTCCTTCCATTCCTTAGTGTTTGGGAAAAGAGGGGGAGAATGGTGCAGGAGCACCTAGGAAATCTTAGGCATTTAGGAAGTCTAGGTTGTTTTTCTTATGTTTTGTTATTTATCAAGAAGGTCATGTTGACCATTGAGTTGAGGATATGGCTAATGGATGTAGTTGTTCTCTAGGATAGAAGTTGGGGAAGGGAGAATGAGTTACAAACTCATTTTTACTATGTTTTCTCATTTTTGACAAAGGTTGAAAAACATAGTGCGTTTTACAACTTTGCCATCTTTATCCCTTACATGACCGACCAAATAGGCTTAACTGCTTTAGAGGCAATATTTAAAGGAAACCTCGACATGGAATTGAGGTTGGAATCATTTTGAGTTTGTAATCAGTTTGAAATCAAGAAGACAATGATCTTTTTAGTGTGCATTTTCTGTTTTTGTTCCTATTTTTGAATAGGTAAATGGATTGATCAAGGAATTTTGTATAGATTAGAATGTAGTGAAATTGTCTTGAAGCATTGTTTGGCACAATAGATGGTTACTCGCTTCCAAGTATTCTTGTAAATTCTTTGTTCTTTCTTCAATTGTAGTTTTGACTGGTAAACTGTGAAAAATGGGGTTTTAGTTACATTTCCATTGTACCTAAAGTACGGGCTTGTTGGGAATGTGGCTAAGCTCCATGTTTGTACATAAGGTAGAGGTAGGAGTTCTTAGGAGTTAGAAAACCATGGCAAAAGACTGTTCCTAGGCGAGCTTGGCAGTGCCTGGTTAGGACAGTCAAAAAGTGCAGAGCACTAAGGTTGCAGGGGTGCCAATCTCCTGGTGAACCACAGTGTGGAGAGGATGTGGATTTCCTTGCAAAGGCTTGGTAACAAGAAGGAGGTTTAACTCAGACTGGGAGGTGGCAACAAACTGACTGTTCCCAAGGAGGTCAGAATCTGGCTTAAAACAAGCCTAAAATTTCTAAGTTAAGGGTTTGAGCAGCGTACGGACAGTGGAGGCTCCAAACCCCAAAATTCTTCGAGGTGTGGGCAAGGGTACCATGAATTCCAAGAAAAGAGTTGGGGTCATTTGGAAAACTTGGGCACACTTTCCATTTTTCCCGGGTTAGAAGGCCTAATTGGGGGCTCTAGGGCTTGTAGCCTTTTCTAAGCCTAGGAGAGGGTTTGGTGGAAGTGATGGATAATTGGAGTCTGATGATTGCACAAGAACCCTAATAGGTTGCTATGAATCTTTTTACTACAACTTTACACCCCTACAAGAACCTAACTGAAAGTTGAGGGTAATTGGCCTTTAGGGAAGAGTAAGGGTCAAGGGTGAGATAGTGGCAAGGTACCAAGATTGGCTTGGTGGAATGAAAGAATGATGATAGTGGGGTTGGCCAGTAGGACTAGGGGTACCTATACCTGAGATAGGACCTAAAGGTTAAGGTGGGAGAGTCACCTAGGAGTTCTTGAGAACAAGGACCCAAAGCATGGGACAGTGAGTGTTCCATCCAACCCTCTTCCATCATTTTTCCTCCACCAATAATACTACATCACTATGGAGAGGTTTGGAGATGTCCAAATCAACTAATATACGTGTTGATGTAGTATGCCCAAGCTCCTGAGTCGTAGAATCCAACATTAAAAAATGTCCAATGGAGTTGTCAAAAGCTTCATAACATGAATCCTCCCAAAACTAGAGAGGGAGATTCGGTAGATGGACCCAAACATGTCTGGTGTTCAATGGCTCCTTGAGGGGATTGAAAGATCGAGACCAAGGTCAGATGTATAGAGAATGAATCCCCCACATCCACCCCCTGTCTAGCACATAGTCTCACTCCACGGAGGAGGCAAAGGTTGGTAAAAAGAAACCCCTAGCACTAGGATAGAGCTCAATCTACCCAGGGACTACCAGCTTCCAGTAGGTAGAAACCCAGTTATGGAGATCAAGAAGGGAGGGACACATGCCATTAAACCTGCAAACCACCCCCTACTTCAAATAGTAATTCTCGTTCTCAGCAACTTCAAGTCCACAAACCACAACAGGGGAATCCCTAGCATAGGGCAGAGGATGAACTAGAGATTGAGCAGGAGGCCAAGCACCCCCTTTAGCAACTTTGGAGGAGTTCACCTGACCCAAGTAATTGCAATGGTTGCAAGTGGTGTTTAAGGTGAAAATGCCTTGGGACCAAGAAACAATTAAAGGAAGTTCTTGAAACAAAACAAAAAATAGAAAATAATAATAAACACCACTACTGTAAGATGACAATTGCATTCATACAAATTTCACTTGTGTCATTAAGGTATTAAGGTTTCATGTGCTATGGTGGCTATGAACCATTGATGTACGTGGTCAGTTAACCTATATCAGTTTCTGGGGAGTGATTGGAACTTATGTCTTCATATTATTTGACCTTTTGGATTTGACTATTTGGTTTATTCATGTTTAATTCAATTATGAACACCTAGGCCCCTTTAGGGGCCTTTCCATTGAATTGAGATAGGGAGAATTCATCAATTGATTGATTATTGGTTGAGTTCCCTTGGAAGTTGAAGTTGTAAAGAGATAGAGATTGAATAAGTGTGAGGACATTGAAGCATGTTGTAGATGTCTTTGTGGACCTCAAAAAAGTAATAAGTTTGCATTTGCACAAAAAAAGGAAGAAGTCGATAACCTATTTGTTGTGAGCTTTGTTTTGATGTGCTTCCATTTTTCCCATGTTTCATTTATTTATATATAGAAGAAACTCATTCTTAAAGCACAATCTACTTAGTTGTTTCTTTTGATTTAATGTTAGTGTTGATGAATAAGCTATAGAATATCCATATGAACTAGGTGTTACATACACATATATATGAGCTATACATGTCGAATTAACCAGTGGAATATATCAACCCACTTATAATTTATCTCTATTATCAACCAATATAAAATAAAAGCACTATTTAATTACAAGTCCTTATTGTCACAGACAAGGGAAATTAGTTGAAGTTTCCATACCATTACCCTTGCAATTACAAAGAATCTGAAATTAGATGTTTGATCATTTACATATATAGTCAAGGTTTTTCTTTTTTTATACTTCATATAACTCATTGAGAAAATTGGTATATGTCTTCAATCAATTAGATGCTTAGTTCAAACCATATTGTATCACATAAAATAAGGTAAAGGGAGTTTTCTAGGTCACTGCCAAATGAAAGACATTTCCATCATTTCTGTGTTTGATTACATATTTATAATATCAAGCAAATATGTAACAAATTAGAGTTCAGTTCCATCTAGGGTACACCTTGACTATAACTATAATGGTTTGATTTTCTCTTGATAAGTACTCTATTAATGGTTATGAGGCAACAAAAGTTTACCCAACACATTTCCATTTGATAGACGTTTCCATCTTTCTGAGGCAAGAGTAATTTTACTAGACACCATTCCATATAGATGTTCCCACTGCTTTCCTGATTAGAAAAGATTACAGTATCAAGTAAATATCTAACAAACTGCAGATCGCCTCTATCTATTGTTCAAGTTGACCATAATTATAATAGTTTGTTTTTTCTTAATTAATAAGTAATCTACTAGTTGTTTTTTGAGACAACACAAGTTTTGCAAGAAAACCTCATATAATTTATTTCCCTAGAAGAATTGGATAAGGACCTCTCTTTTGGTAATTTCTTTGGTTTGGCATATTGAATAACTATAGCTCTCATTGCTACCAGTTGTTGGGTTAAACTAGTTATTGGGTTAGAGTTAGTAGATTAACCTTAAGTGGTCTTTAGCACATGGTTTTGTGCTAGTTGTATTGGTCAATGGTTTTGCATGTATGGAAGTCTATATAATGGCTTGGCGACTCCATTGTATGTGTGGCTAGTTGAAGCCTCCATGGTCAATTAGGTTGGGGCTGAACGTTAATATGAAGATCTTCATTGTTGGTTTTTCCCCAGTTTAAGAATTTCTAGGGTAAATCACTGTATTGGGATTATGTTCTTGTTCCATGCTTGATTTGTGTTTCTATTTTTATTCTTCATTTGGTTCCTAACAAGTGGTTTGGAGCTTTCTTTTGGGATTTTCTTTTTGCTTGCACATGTGCAGGTTTGTGAGTTGCATGTACTTGCATGTGTCATGTGCTTGCATGTTGATGCATGTAAGAATTTCTAGTGTTTAAGGTTCTGGGTATTTCTTTTGTGAACTGTGAAGATTTCTTAGCCTGACAAGCTTAAGGAAGTTTGAAGGAATCGGTTGAAGATTGATCCTTTGCTCACAACGTGTAGAGATAAGGAAACATTTATTTTTCGATATGATATTCTTGCTAAAACAGAAGGTTTGAGCATGTGCCTCAATGCTCTGGCTCCCAGAAGAAGGTTGAGTAGGTTTGTGCAAGATTGGTCATGGTTGTTGCTGTAGGAATGTTGCCTGGTAAAAATCACTGTATGTAGGTGTTGCAGTGCCCACAACCAATGCTAGCTATAGAAAGAACAAGATTGTAATGGATTTGTATGTAAAACTTAATACATGTATTTGGGTTGATGACTGTAACACTTGGTATGGCTTACTAAATCCCTAAAAGGAAAGGCCTGGTAAGAGAGGAGTTCTCTCAGGTGGTCAGGGGGGCTTAGAGTCATGTGAATTCTCGATTTGATGTTGATCTTGGTGATAGTGAGGGCATTGCACTTGGTGCTTGTGGAAGGGTGGTTTGGTGCTAACCCCAAGACCAAGTTTAAAGGGGGGATTGTTGGGTTAAACTAGTTCTCGAGTTAGAGTTAGTGGATTAACCTTTAGTGGTCTTTAGCACATGGTTTTGTGCTAGTTGTATTGGTCCATGGTTTTGGAGCTCATTGTTTTGAGCCCATGGTTTTACATGTATGGAAGTTTATATAATGGCTTGGTGACTCCATTGTATGTGTGGCTGGTTGAAGCCTCCAGGCTCAACTCGGTTGGGGCTAAGGGTTAATATGAAGATCTTCATTGCTGGTTTTTCCCTAGTTTGGGGTTTTCCAGGGTAAATCACTATGTTGTGATCATGTTCTTGCTCCATGATTGACTTGTGTTTCTCTTTTTATTCTTCATCTGGTTCCTAACACTAGTTGTAATATATCTTCAAAACTTTTGGTAAAACCTCCTGATATACAGAAAAATAGAGTCTTACCTCAATGATCAATTGAAGTGAGAACATTCATGGAAACAAAGGTAATACTTCAATTATGTAACAAGAGTAAAATCATATGCACCATTACTGACCGTAACTTATTAGTCCCGGCCTTTATAAGCAGGAGACTAATGTTTTCGATGGACCAAAATGCAATTTTATTAGTGTCTTGGGAACCAAGCATGAGCTATAAAACAACGCTAATACAAAGTTTTGTTTTTTCATTTATTTTCCTGAAAAAAAAATTAGAGTTTATCTTGCCCTAGATTGGCGAGTGCCTAATTTCCTGGGGGTTTAAATTTTTTTCAATTTAATTTTAAACAATCTATCCAATCATCGGGAGAGGGTGAAATATTACGGTTCTATCGCGAAGTTTTTGTCTAGTTTTTCAAGAAGGGCACATGGACGAGATGGGCGCGTGGGTGCATATTGCTTTCACATTTTGCAAATGGGCATTCTTCATGGTGTCAAGTAGCATTCTTCCTGTTAAGTGTCTTTGTTCATGGCATGTACGGTCTTGGTTCATTCTACAGATGTCTGGACGAAAGCTGTCGCTAAAGCTTGCTCGCGCACGATAGAAACGTGTGTCTGTGTGCCTGGGCTTGCACTTGGAGGTAGCATTTGGAGGCAAGCTTGAGTCTTCTTCTTCAAAGCAGTGAGCATTTGAGGTAAAATGTTACACTAGTTCCTTGCTACTGAGGGTTGTTTTGCAACTATATTTTTATTGTAGATTGATAGAAGGTACCGAACGGCCAAAGTCGTGAGACCAGATTTTTTTGATGCATTTCCCCAAATATATTTCACTACTTTGTCAATGCTATTTGAAGTTTCCATAGCTTCTTCGAAAGCATCTCTTTTCGGCTCTTGGCAATGGGAGCAAGGCATTGAGATGTTTGATATAATGCTTTGGTTGAGATGTGTGGAAAATGTGCTAGCATAGTCAAAACAATGAAGTGTTTGGGAAAATGTTTAAGGTGAATGTGGTCTCGGGAGCAACTGGTCAGAGGTTCAATTCCTCTAGGCTTTCTGCATCCAAATGCAGTGCATTGATAACAACTAGGGTTTTACTTTTTTATTTAACTGGTTTCTATCTGTTTGCTTCTTTCTGTTACCTCTTTGACATTTCAACATTGTAGTTTTCCATCTTGTCCGCAATGGCATAGATGCAGAAACACGAAAAACAGTGGGAGATATGATGGTATTCAGTTACAACTTTTTACTAGATCTGATCTTTGTGGTTTTCCTACCATTTGAGTGTTGCCATGTGATTTGAAAAATCAGTGTAGAGTCTCTATTTGAGCACTCCTTTCTTTTCTTTCCGATTTATACAAGTGTTGTTGCTATCTTTTAGACATTGTCAGAATGGTAGCAAACCCATTTTGTGCATATCCTGCAATCATAACATTCCATGAGATTCAACCTCTTTGGGGAATTTTTTCAAAGAGTTCACATGTCTTGTGCCAAGTTAAGAGCTACGGAACAAGCTATGAACATCCACTAAAACATAATGGATCAATCCAACATTTAAGCAGAGGATCACCCCTGCATATTGATATGTGCTTATAATTTTTTGGGAGAGGTAGTTAGCTTTCATTCCATAATCGCTTAATTTACAAATCTGGAGGTGGGCTTTGGGGTATAATATCCTCCCCACCTCTAGCGATATTGGGTTGATAGTTTCTGCATTGCATTTTGAAAGAAGAAATAATTTGGATTAATATCCAAGAATTGGCATAGGCAGGTCCTTAGTAGTACGGCTTACAATTTACAGTCACAAATAGGATTACCATGTAGATCAATTTTGAGTTTGTCGATTATTGCTTGGTTAAAGATTGGCACGGGCTTGTGTCCAATGCATATTTGCCATGGAATTCTGTGTCTATATGTTTGTTGGTTAAAATTTATCTTCTCAAATCAGTTTTGAATCAACAAAAAGAAAAAAGAACAAGACATAAATCCTTTTCGACGGTTGTT
>VDFB02166320.1:0-14487 GCA_007258455.2 Sequoia sempervirens | reverse complement strand
CACATTTATTTGAGGCATTTTTTCAAACAGTTCACTGCCTTGTCTATGCTACCACATTTGTCATACATGTTTACCAAAGCATTTTATCAAACTGTTCACCTCCTCGCTGCTATGGCTAAAAGCCTAAAATAGGTGCTTCCAAACAAGCTATGGATACTTGGAAAAAATCTATCAAAGCATAATTTAATAAGCAATAGCATAGACAAGGAAACAGACTATTTAATAAAAAGCCTCAAAGAAATGTGGTCTCACGAGGAGCGTGAACGCCATGACAATCCATAAAGTAATTCTTTCTTGTCATGGAATTCATCATGGCATTCCATCACCATGAGACCAAATTTCTTTGAGGCATTTTTTCAAACAACATCACTTTGTCTATGCTACCACATTTTTCATACATGTTTACCAAAGCATTTTATCAAATAGTTCACCTCCTTGCTGCTATGGATAAAAGCCTAAAATAGGTGCTTCCAAACAAGCTATGGATGCTTGGAAAAAATCTATCAACCCATAATAATAAGCAATAGCATAGCCAAGGCAACAAACTATTTGAATAAAAGCCTCAAAGAAATGTGGTCTCAATGGTGGTGGAATACCATGACAATCCATAGCAATTTGCTTGTCATGGAATTCATCATGCCATTCCATCAACATGAGACCACATTTATTTGAGGCATTTTTTCAAACACTTCGCTGCCTTGTCTATGCTACCACATTTGTCATACGTGTTTACCAAAGAATTTTATCAAACAGTTCACCTCCTTGCTGCTATGCCTAAAAGCCTAAAATAGGTGCTTCCAAACAAGCTATGGATGCTTGGAAAAAATCTATCAAAGCATAATTTAATAAGCAATAGCATAGACAAGGCAATAAACTGTTTGAATAAAATCCTCAAAGAAATGTGGTCTCAATGGTGGTGGAATGCCATGACAATCCATAGAAATTTGCTTGTCATGGAATTCGTCATGGCATTCCATCACCATGAGACCACATTTCTTTGAGGCATTTTTTCAAACAGTTCACTGCCTTGTCTATGCTACCACATTTTTCATACATGTTTACCAAAGAATTTTATCAAATATTTCATCTCCTTGCTGCTATGGATAAAAGCCTAAAATAGGTGCTTCCAAACAAGCTATGGATGCTTGGAAAAAATCTATCAACGCATAATAATAAGCAATAGCATAGACAAGGCAAAAAACTATTTGAATAAAAGTCTTAAAGAAATGTGGTCTTAATGGTGGTGGAATGCCATGACAATCCATAGCAATTTGCTTGTCATGGAATTCATCATGCCATTCCATCACCATGAGACCACATTTCTTTGAGGCATTTTTTCAAACAGTTCACTGCCTTGTCTATGCTACCACATTTGTCATATGTG
Source organism: Sequoia sempervirens (assembly GCA_007258455.2). NCBI lineage: Eukaryota > Viridiplantae > Streptophyta > Pinopsida > Cupressales > Cupressaceae > Sequoia > Sequoia sempervirens. The sequence goes on along the minus strand of VDFB02166320.1, from coordinate 13,103 downwards.
TTTACCAAAACATTTTATCAAACAGTTCACCTCCTTGCTGCTATGGCTAAAAGCCTAAAATAGGTGCTTCCAAAACAAGCTTATGGATGCTTGGAAAAATCTATCAAAGCATTAATTTATCAAGCAATAGCATAATAAAACAAAATTTTGAATACAAGCTCAAGGAAATGTGGTCTCCAATGGTGGTGGAATTCCATGACAATCCATAGCAATTTTGTTTATGTCATGGCATTTCTCATGACATTCCATCACCATGACCACATTTCTTTTTACAAGCATTTTTTCAAATAGTTCACTGCCTTGTCTATACTCACATTTTTCATACATGTTTACCAAAGAATTTTATCAAATAGTTCACCTCCTTTGTTGCTATGGCTAAAACCCTGTGCTTCCAAACAAGCTAAGTGGATGCTTGGAAAAATCCATGAAAGCATTAATAATATTAAATAGCATAGACAAGGATGCACCATTGAATGAAAAGCCTCAAAGAAATGTGGTCTTAATGGTGGTGAATGCCATGACAATCCATAACAATTTTCTTTGTCATGGCATCTCTGCCATGCCATTCCATCACCATGAGACCACATTTCTTTGAGGATTTTTCAAATAGTTTGTTGCCTTGTCTATGCTACCATTTTCATAATGCATTACTAAAAGCATTTTATCAAACAATTCACCTCCTTGCTGCTATGGCTAAAAGTATAAAATAGGTGCTTCCAAACAGTTATGGATGCTTGGAAAAAATCTATCAAAGCATAATTTAATAAGCAATAGCATAGACAAGGCAGCGAACTGTTTGAATAAAAGCCTCAAAGAAATGTGGTCTCAATGGTGGTGGAATGCCATGACAATCCATAGCAATTTGCTTGTCATGGAATTATTCATGATATTCCATCACCATGAGACCACATTTCTTTGAGGCATTTTTTTAAACAGTTCGCTTCATTGTCTATGCTACCACATTTTTCATACATGTTTACCAAAGCATTTTATCAAATAGTTCACCTCGCTGCTATGTCTAAAAGCCTAAAAGATGTGCTTCCAAACAAGCTATGGATGCTTGGGAAAAATATATCAAAGCATAATAATAAGCAATAGCATAGACAAGGCAATGAACTGTTTGAATAAAACCCTCAAAGAAATGTGGTCTCAATAGTGGTGGAATGCCATGACAGTCCATAGTAATTTTCTTATCATGGCATTCCATCACCATGAGACCACATTTCTTTGAGAAATTTTTTCAAAAAGTTCGCTGCCTTGTCTATGCTACCACATTTTTCATACGTGTTTACCAAAGAATTTTATCAAATAGTTCACCTCCTTGCTGCTATGGCTAAAAGCCTAAAATAGGTGCTTCCAAACAAGCTATGTATGCTTGGAAAAAATCTATCAAAGAATAATTTAATAAGCAATAGAATAGACAAGGAAAAAAATTGTTTCAATAAAAGCCTCAAAGAAATGTGGTCTCAATGGTGGTGGAATTCCATGACAATCCATAGCAATTTGCTTGTCATGGCATTCGTCATGGCATTCCATCACCATGAGACCACTTTCTTTGAGGCATTTTTTCAAACAGTTCGCTGCCTTGTCTATGCTACCACATTTTTCATACATGTTTACCAAAGCATTTTATCAAATAGTTCACCTCCTTGCTGCTATGGCTAAAAGCCTAAAATAGGTGCTTCCAAACAAGCTATGGGTGCTTGGAAAAAATATATCAAAGCATAATAATAAGCAATAGCATAGACAAGGCAGCGAACTGTTTGAATAAAATCCTTAAAGAAATGTGGTCTCAATGGTGGTGGAATGCCATGACAATCCATAGCAATTTTATTGTCATGGAATTCATCATGGCATTCCATCACCATGAGACCACATTTCTTTAAGGCATTTTTTCAAACAGTTCACTGGCTTGCCTATGCTACCACTTTTTTCATACATGTCTACCAAAGCATTTTATCAAACAATTCACTGCCTTGCTGCTATGGCTAAAAGCCTAAAAAAAGTACTTTCAAACAAGCTATGGTCTCATGGTTTTTTTTCACGCAAAAATCAGTGTGATTTTATTCACATTTTTTTCCAAGTTATAAACACTTTTATTTTTGCCAATTTTGTTGTTTTAAATGACATTCAAGTTTATGGTGATTTTTTTGTTTATATGATGATATGTGATATTCTAATCCTAATTGACACTTCTAGGTTGCATAGATACATATTTTGTTTTTACATGTTTTTTGTACCAACGAACCCAAAACGAACTGAACCCCCCTTCAAATTTTTTTGGCCAAACCAGCGTGTTTGGGTGAGAAAGAGGACCATGCCTAGAGTGAACATGCCTATTTGAATGCGTTGGAACAGTCTGTTTGGTCACACGAGTTGCAAAATGAAAGTTGCACCACTTTGCAACTTTCCACTGCTTCCATTTGACACTTTTTCCATCAACTGAAATATGGACACCATGGGAAAACCACTCTGAGATAACGAAAACCAAGGGAGGTTATTATAGAGGGGTCCAACATGATCCCATGGGATTAGACAAGAAAATTCTAAGCAACACAGTGTCCGAGTAACCTCATGCTGAATTTTGCAGCGATTTTTCCCTATGGACCCTTAAGGGATCGATCCGGTTGAACATAGCTCAAAGTGATTCAGCGTGTTTAGGTACGAAAGAGGACCATGCCTAGTGTAAAAATGCCTATTCAAACACATTGGAATAGTTTGTTTGGTCACACAAGTTGCAGAATGAAAGTTGCACCACTTTGCAACTTTCCACTGCGTCCATTTGACACTTTTTTCATCAACTGAAACTTCAACACCATGGGAAAACCACTCTGAAATAATGTAAACCAAGAGAGGTTATTGTAGAGGAGCCCAAATTAATCCCATAGGATTAGACGAGAAGTTTATAAGCATCACGGTGTCCAAGTAACCTCATGTTGAAGTTTGTAGCCATTTTTCCCTTTGGACCCTTAAGGGATCGATCTGGTTGAACGTAGTTCAGAGCGATTCCGCGTGTTTGGGTGTGAAAGAGAACCATGCCTAGCGGAAACATGCATATTCTGATGTGTTGGAATAGTCCATTTGGTCACAGGAGTTGTAGAATGAAAGTTGCACCACTTGGCAACTTTTCACTACTTCCATTTGACACTTTTTCCATCAACTGAAATCTGGACACCATTAGAAAACCACTTTGAGATAACAAAAATAGAGAGAGGTTATTGTAGAGGGGCCCAACATGATCCCATGGGATTAGATGAGAAGTTTCTAAGCATCACGGTGTCCGAATAACCTTATGCTGAGGTTTGCAACCATTTTTCCCTTTGGACCCTTAAGGGATTGATCTAGTTGAACGTAGCTTAGAGCGATTCTATGTGTTTGGGTGCAAAAGAGGACCATTCCTAGCGTAAAAATTCCTATTTAGATGCGTTGGAATAGTCCATTTGGTCGCACGAGTTGCAAAATGAATGTTGCACCACTTTGTAACTTTCCACTACTTCCATTTGACACTTTTTTCATCAACTAAAACTTCGACACCATGGGAAAACCACTCTGAGATAATGTAAACCGAGAGAGGTTATTGTAGAGGGGCCCAACACAATCCCATAGGATCAGACGAGAAGTTTCTAAGCATCACAGTTTCTGAGTAACCTCATGCTGAAGTTTGCAGCCATTTTCCCCTTTGGACCCTTAAGGGATCGATCCAGTTGAACGTAGTTCAGAGCGATTCTACATGTTTGGTTGTGAAAAAGGACCATTCCTAGAGTAAAAATTCCTATTCAGATGCATTGGAATAGTACGTTTGGTCACACGAGTTGCAAAACGAAAGTTGCACCACTTTGCAACTTTTCACTACTTTCATTTGACACTTTTTTCATCAACTAAAAACTAGACACCACGGGAAAACCACTTTGAGATAATGAAAACTGAGAGAGATTATTGTAGAGGGGCCCAACATGATCCCATCAGATTAGATGAGAAGTTTCTAAGCATCATGGTGTCTGAGTAACCTCATGCTGAATTTTGCAGCTATTTTTCCCTTTGGACCCTTAAGGGATCGATCTAGTTGAACAAAGGGTCTATACTCTAAACTTATCCAAACCTTACCAACTATTGGGGAAGCAATTATAAGGTGTCAAAACTTCAAAATTCACAATTAGATCTCAATTATACCACCGTACAATGGGTAAACCACAAAACCCTCTATTGTAGCCTAAACCCTAGGGGTTTATTGAAAATGATACTTCCAAAGCTAGCCACAACCTATAAATTACTCAAACAAGTTTGTGATACCCTACACAAGCTCAAAAAATCATAAAATAATGCTTCCCTACACAAAAACACAATTTAACTCTTCAAAACCACCATTTTTCTTAAAGAAAACTCACTTTTACACACATGGGTTTCACACCCATCTCACTTTTAGACCTCCCCAACAAAAACATATCATTCCCACACCTTAATAATGCTAGTGCAGACCCATTCCTCAAGTTATAGAGGCTACAAAAAGAGGAATGGGTCAAAAATCCATTTTTATTGACTCAAAACCTTCAAATGTACAAGTTCGGGCCGATTTTAGTAAATTGATGATATTCTACTCCTTATTTTCCTTGATGAACAAAACCTACTGAATGGTGCTCCTACACCAATCATACATTGACCTTCTTGTCCCTCCTAAAGTTTGGACCACATCCATTACCTCCACATAAAACTCGGCATCCTTGGTCTTTTGGTTCCCATGCCTTGATATGGTTATGCAAATGAAAATGAAGCAAAGTAATCATCTCCTCTCCGCTGGTTGAAGAATGCATGCTTAATGTTTTGATACGTGATATCATATCTCTCATCTACTCTCATGGTTGAATACTGAAATCCAGTATGGTTGGCCTCCAGAGTTCCAGTCATCTTTCTTCCTCTTCCACCAAATGTTGGCCCGATCGACATGTCTGCTAGCCTAATTGACTTTGTTTTTGAAAGTTAAAGTTTCTCCTGAGTCACCAGTGTTGCTTTGTCTGCCTTTTCATACTCTTTCATTTCTACAGATCATCTCTAGGATTTAATCATTTGTACCACACGTGGTTGATGTGCTTTGAATCCTTGCATCTAAAGGAAATTTCCTCAACATAAATACTCTCTCAAGGTTAACAATCATACATTGACCTTCTTGCCTATCTTAAAGTTTGGACTACATCCATTAACTCCACATAAAACTCGACATCCTTGGTATTCTTGGTTCCCATGCCTTGATATGGTTATGCAAATGAAAATTAAGCAAAGTAATCACCTCCTTCTCCGTTGGTTGGAAGAATGCATGCTTAATGTTTTGATACATGATATCAACTCTCTCTTTTGCTCTCATGGTTGAATATCAAAATCCAGTAGGGTGGGCCTCTAGAGTTCCAGTGATCTTTCTTCCTCTTCCACACATCTCCCAGCCTAATTGGCTTTGTTTTTTGAAAGCTAAACTTTCTCCTAAGTCACCAATGTAGCTCTCTCTACCTTTTCAAACTCTTTCATTGCTACAAATCATCTTTGGGATTTAATCATCTGTACCACATGGTTGATGTGCTTTGAATCATCAGTAATAGTCTTCAAAATTGGCTGCTAGTACAAGTTTATTCTGCTTTCATAATACTTTATAACCATGGAGTTCATCCATTCCTTGATGCCATCAAGTGAAGATTGAGGAATGGCGTCAATGCAGAGTACATCCTGCTTGAAGTCTTTGAAAGCAATAGCCATATCAAATTCCTTTTTCCCAAGTCCTACTCTCTCAAGGTTAACTCCATGAAAAGCTCTCTAAATGGTACATATCAAAGTCTAGTTCAAAATATTTTAGATGAGGCTGCTCCCATAGCTCTCTTACTTGCTTGACAAAACCTTGAAACTCTGCATTGATTTTATTTTTTCCCCGTCCTCTCTTGTTGTTCTTCCTCAATTTCATCAAGATCATACATTGACCTTCTTGACCCTCCTAAATTTTGGACCACATCCATTACCTCCACATAAAACTATACATCCTTGGTCTTCTTGGTTCCCATGCCTTGATATGCTTATGCAAATGAAAATGAAGCAAAGTAATCATCTCCTTCTCCATTGGTTGGAATAATGCATGCTTAATGTTTTGATACATGATATCAGATCTCTTCTAATCTCATGGTTTAATACCAAAATCTAGTATGGTGGGCCTCTAGAGTTCCAGTCATCTTTCTTCCTCTTCCACCAAATGCTAGCTCGATCCAGATGTCTGCCAGCCTAATTGAATTTGTTTTTGAAAGCTGAATGGTGCAGGAGCACCCACACCTCACCCTCAATTTGTGATTGTTTGATGGTAAATTGGGAGGAAAGTTGGTAAATGTCAGTATGTTGAGGTATTTTTGTCTTGAATAAGGTCTAATAGACCAATTTTTTTTGATACACCTTTGGTTGTTTTAGTGAAAGGAAAATCCATTTTTTATTTATTCAGCCTGTACAAACCAGCAGGGTCTGAGTTTACTTTAATTTTTGTGATGGAGCCCTTCCTCCTACTGTGGTGAATTATGACTCAGATGAAAGGTTTACAATGTGTTGTTTTCAACTTTCCTTAACTCTTTTAATAATGGTAAGGCATTTATAGGGATGGTGATGTTGTTTTAGGTTGAGAATGTCAGATTTTGGCTTGAAATGGAGGAACTAAAGTGATATTTTTGAGATCTACTAAGTCTAAAGGCTAGGTGAAGGTTTATTATGTGTGTGAAAACCCTACAAAACTTGTTTGATGCTTGGTGAGGTTTGGAAGGCCTTGGAGTTGTGAGATGCTAAAAACCCTATGTATTTGTTTGAAAATTGAGGGTTTTAATCAATTATGGCTTAGAGGTTGAGTGCTTTTCTAAAAACTGTGGAATTTGGAGTTTTGTGACCTATTTGATGACTTTCCAAGATCTTCTAGGGTTACAAGAAGTGTAAAGAGCAATTTGTTTGTAAAATAGGGCTAATTTTCTAGCCTTTTTGTAGGACAGTTTGAAGGATCTCCAAGAAATTGCAAAGAAACCTTATATGTTTGGCTTGGGAATGGTGTTGGGGGTTTGAGTAGATGCTATATTGATGATGAGATGGTCCTTGAGAGGCATTCTCTAAAATTTAAGCCAAATTGTTCAGTTTCGAAGCATTTTTGTTGGTAGTTGTTCCAAGATGGCCAAATGAAATAACAAAGGTTGTTGATTTACTAAAATATGATTTGTTTGAGTCTTCTCCACCTTCACTTTACATCACTAAAGTTTCTCCTAAGTCACCAGTGTAGCTCTCTCTTCCTTTTCAGACTCTTTCATTGCTACAGATCGTCTCTGGGATTTAATCATTTGTACCACATGGTTGATGTGCTTTGAATCCTTGCATCTAAAGGAAATTTCATCGACATAAATATTGCTACTCTTTGAAGGTTAACAATCTCAATCTCACTAATAGTACATTTACAACCATATTCAAACATTTGCCTTCAAAAGGCTACAAATTCAAATATTGACTTAAATAGCCTTCAAGAGGCTTTAAATAGTCTTTACAAATGATTCTACATCTTTCCAATCATGCCTAACTATTCTTTTTGTAACGAACATGACTTATTACATTATAAATCAATTGTGGATGTGTTATGACCTTATTCAATTGACAAAACTCATAACACAAAACTAACTTAAAAGATTTTGTGAACCAAATTTGCTCAATAACCTTGGTGCCCCTACACCAAATTTCATTATTTAGTAAATGTCATTACAATTAAATCTCATTACAATGCCGAGGTACTTTATTCTCATAGATATTTTACAATGTCACTCATACATTTGAGATTCTCTTATAATGTCTACATCATAGGTTCTCATTTAGAGGTTAACTTCAAATGAGAAACTTGAGATTCCCTCACAAAGCTTCGCACACTCTTTTATAATGGCTTGAAATAAAAATTGAGATTTGTCAAGATCATCAAAATAAGGATGTTGCATTGATTTTTTGGCTGAGATTCTCTTCGATGGCTCCAAAATCAACATTTTCTACAAGGAGAGACCAATCAATTTTTACTAGTTTAGTTATAGATAGGAAAAGTAAAAGAATAAAAAGAAACAACTCATGTCCAAAATGGAAATGAAATAAAAATAGATGGAAGGCACTTACAGATAGGCATGGAAGTTTGTCAACTTAGTCAATCCTACTCATACATCTTCACTGCGAGTTCCAAGATACCTATTGCACACAACACCTCTCATGAATCTAGAATATCTTGAAATTCGAGATGCTCCTATAATGTCTTCATCATAGGTGCTCACGATAAGGTTAACTTCAAATGAATAACTTGAAATTCCCTCACCAAGCTTCACACACACTTTTGTAATGGCTGAAAATCATAATTGAGATTTGGCTTGATAATCAAAATAGGGATGTTGCATTGCTTTTATGCCTGAGATTCTCTTGGATGGCTCATAAATCTGCATTTTCTGCAAGGGGACACCATTCAATGTTTACCGGGTTACTTACAGATACGCAAAGTAAAATAAGACATGATAGCATTGGCATAAAAAAAATTAATGTGGATACAAGTATAAATTAATAAGAACCATTGTGCATATACTTACAAATTAATCTAATGAACCATCTGGATCTGCTCTACTCTTTATTGTGTCAAGTATTGCCTCATGGTCATACTCACAAACCTTCCACAAGGTCTTGTTCAAAGGTCTGCCCCCATATTTTCTCAAACGAACATTGGATTCCACAACAAGGTCGAGTAATGAAGAATCTTATGATGCATGTCAAAGTCCTCAAATAACCAATGTTTAACACTCTCATGTGGGCACCTTCTAAGCCATGTTCTAGGAACAACAACTGAGCCTGTAGGGTATTCAATGTTTTCTCCATCTATAACTAGGGCTTCCAATTTATTTTTAGCCTCAACACAACAACACAAGTAATAGTCTATTCCCTCTTCGCTTTCTTCATTTGCAATAACTGCATAAACATGCCCTACATTGATATGTGCATAAAATTACTCAAAATTAGTCAAAATTATGAATATAGTACCAAGTAAGATAACAATATGGATTTTGAAAAACTAAGCAAGTAGATATATTACCTGATTGAACTAGAGCTGATACGTGGTCAAAGTCGACCGATGATTCCATCTGTGTTAGTTCCAATTCCGTCGGAGGGTGATATGGGGTAAGATAACTTGTCAATCATTTGTCAACCCAATTCCCTGACTCACAATCATTCCAGGCTTGCATTGTACATGAAGAACAAAAGCATGCCATCTTACGTGTATCGATACTCCATGAACCTGCTTTTGAGCTAAGGAAAGAGTGTAGCTTACTCGATCCTGTCAGTGTACAACAATCCTCATATGGTGCAATGTTAGTATTATCCATCAACCAAAAAAATCTATGAATTGAAGACGTACCTTCATTACCTGGACCCATCGAAGCATTACACCACTCGATGATTGAACTTGCATCTATAAAATTTTCACTGTCTTTATACTTTAACTCTTCTTGTGCTAATGCTCTTTTCACACATGCTCTTGCACCATCATGCTCCCCCTTTCCATGCCTGACCTCACAAAAGTTTCGCATATGCTGAACACCTATAGTGAGATGCATCCTGCACAACTAGTAGAACATGCGTGCGTTCTTGAACTATGTTGCACAGTTATCTGACCATATTATATGTCGATTGTATGCTATGCCCCTCTGAGTCAAATCACTATAGAACATCTGGAAGCAACCTTGCACGAGCTCTGCAGAATGTGTGCGATCATCACTAATATAAAAGTGATACTCCCTCAATACCTTCCTTTGGTCCTCTGTACTATTAGCTACATGAATGAATGCTATGTGCACAAATATCAAAACTTGTGTGGAGTTGTAATACTGTGACTGCACCTCACACTGTGGCTGTAGAGTGTAGTTCTTTTCAAATTCAACCATTGATACTATGTTGCCAACTGGAAAGGTGTCCTTGCATAGCTTGAATTGCATGTCCAACCATTGGGCTCTATGGGTATGCCTTGCATACTCATACAGTAGATTCTCACAAAACATGGACATAAACTGATACACTGGAATCTTCTCAATAACCAAATCACACCTTTTTTCTTGAGACCCATCTTTTGTAGCATATGCCACTGTTTTATACTTCCTGAAATCTACTAGTTTATGCCCTGCCTCATATGTGCTTTCCATATGTTGACATACTCGCATTCATTGCAAGCCACCGCAACATTCGCATGAACCATCCAAGCATGTTCTCCTATAGAATATTTGGCCATCCTCTATTTGAAATAAATTTTTTTATAAGAACTCTCTTGAAGATTTTGGTGGGGCTTCTATGCCACAATCCTGCAAAACATCATTAGTATGCAAATCTAAACATATAGAACAATAAACATCATAATGGTTAGCAAATTCAATATGTAGTCTACAACAACAAGTAGTGCATGCGTGATTTATCTTGACACAAAAAGGTTTAAGAATTTCAAAGAATATTTGAGAAATACTAATTTTAGGATAAGCATTTTGAAATTTATGAAAAAATTGGGTTTGAGTTGTATCAAAAAAATGCTTTGGATGTGGCTCATGGTTCCAACTACCAATTCTCCTTCTTACGACATCCCTTTGATTCAGAGATGGCCTTGTATTATTCTTCCAATAATCTTCAATTAGTGTTCTCAATGCTTCAACAACTTTTCTATCTTTATGTGGTAGTCTTCCCAAGAATGCCCATAATTCATTTGAATCGGTGCCCTCAATTCTTTGCCGCCTTTGAACAGCTCTTGATAAAGTTTTTCTACTAATTCCCATTTGTTCACTTGTCTTTTTAATGAGATGAGATCTCTTTGTTTGATATCTTACCAAAGTCGATGTAATGACACGTCAGGTGACATTACTATCCTTTGAGCGCGAGGTCTTACCCACACTCTCATAAGCATCCATTAGATTCTTCACAATAGTGTTTTCACTTGATGCATTCGATGTTCTCAACCCAAGAGTCTTCATGATGTTTCTGTACTTTAAACCCCGCATCATTTGAACAAATAGTTGACATCTTCCAGTCTCATTTAGCATTTCAAAGAACATTTTCCAAATATTATCAGCATATCTTCTATGAGTGCATTCTAGAATCTTACCTTCCATGTGCCAAGCTGCAAAATATCCTCATCAATATTAATAAAAAACTTTGGCTTTCTACGCAAAATTCTAGGTGGTGTTCTCTTAGGTACATACATCTCAACATCAGCAATTTCATCAATATTTAATTGAGGTGGGCTAGATTGCGTACCTTCGACCGAGGGTGGAATATTATACATACTTTGAGGTTCACATGGGGATGATGGTATACCTTGTTTATCAAATCCGAGTGATGATGTACTCTCAACTTCAGATGTGGTGGATGGTGTCCAACCATACTCACTTGTGGTAGATGGTGTCCCTCCATATTGGCTTGTGCTTAATGGTGTCCCTTCGTATTCACTTGCGGTAGAGGGTGTGTCTCCAACTATGGTATCTGCATCTCCCCTAGCACGACTCTTTCACATTTGCGCCCTTTGTGCTGCCAATTTCTTTTCTCTTTTTGACGGTTTAGGTTCCTCTTCATGTGGCTTGTTTTCATCAATCATTCCCAATTTCTATTTTTCATGATATTGCCTCATCCATTTTTTCTCTTTATCTCTGAAGGCTTGGAGCTGATCATCTGTTAGTTTTTTCCTTTTAATAGTTCGTTTCTTCAGCATGATGAATAATTTTACCTATGGAAAAAGTGCCAAGTCAAGTCAAATTAACTAATAGTGAAGGGTTGTAAAAGTCTATTAAAGAGGGAGACCAACGGTCACCTCTTTCAAATGTTAGTTTTTGAAGTTGAAGTGGTTTGTTTTTGAGTATGATATTGTGAAAGATGGAATCAAGTTCAAGCTAACCCCATTGCAAGGAGATGATAGGGAACAAGACAAAATGGAAAGGATAGTGATGATGGGAAGGAAGGAGTTCCTCAAGCATGAGGAAGATAAACATGGTGAAGGTGCAACTACTTACACAAAGAAAAGAGTTGAGGTAGAAAAAGTAGACAAAGGAGTAATGTTAGAAAGGAAAAAGGATGGAGAAATAGTGATAGGAGAAAGGGAATCCTTTATATAGGATCTAGACATGTTTGCAAAGTAGGTTGGAGACAAGAAAAGGACTGATTTTAGTCAAGAAAACACAGGAACAGGTGTAGGACAGTCTAATACTGTCAAAACAGAGGTATGCAGACCTGATGAAAAGAGATGTGAGGTGAAGAACCTTGGGGCAGAGACCCTAATGCAAGGAAAAGGTAAGATAAGTGGAGACAAGATGGAGAAGAGGCGAGAATGGCCTAGTAAGGTCATGGTGGAAGAGATGGATTGTTCAATGAAAGGGAAAGATGGAAAGCAATAGACTGATGACAAAGAAGATGGAAGACCACATGATGAGAAGGTCTTAGAGGCAAAGGGAAAGAAGGAAAAGGTAAAAGAGTGTGGATGGATTGAGGAAATCCATGAAGGGCTTGTCAAGAATAAAGAAATTATGATAGGGGTAGTGGTGTGTCCCCTGCAAATAAAGAGAGACAAGGAGTAGACAAGCATTGTAGAAATAGTGACATTTAAATCAGAAGATACAGAGGTAAAGGGAGATTTGATTCAAAGTCTAGATGCAAAGAACCCATGTAGGGGGCAAGAAAAAGAAGACAAGAAAAAAAGTTTGATGTAGGTCATAAAAATGGAAGTTGCAAAGAGCCTAGATAAAAGGCCAGTGGAAGAATGTATGATAGTTGAGGATAAAGATAAGTGTGTGGAAAGCATGGTAGATGGAGTAAGTGGTCCACTAAAGGGACAACAAGATAAAGAGCCTGAAAATACAGTGTTGGACAAAAGTTTAGTGGAGGATAAGAGATCATAGGATGTGATGCATCAAGTGGAATGGCAAAAAGAAAAGGAAAGGTCTAAGACAGAGTTTGTAGAAGGTGCAGTCACCATAAAAGGTGAAATTGCAAATACAAAGTGTTTGAATGACTCAAAGATGGAAGAGACTAAGGAAGAGATGTTTATAAAGGTTGGCCAAGTGAAGGCTAGA
>VDFB02166318.1:0-42792 GCA_007258455.2 Sequoia sempervirens | reverse complement strand
AAAGGGTGTCTAGAACTGCAAAAACCTGGAAATTGACCTATATTGGAACTCATACGCCAAAACTAGTGTATCAGTCCAGCTAGGGATTTCTAGAACTTCAAAGTCTAAATCTGCTCTTCTATGTCTACTTTGTCCTTTCCAATTGATTTCTAAATCTGAAATCTTGATTTGCAACCTGTAGAAGTCTTCTAATGATCTCCAATGTAAGGTGATAACTTTGACAACTTTGAACACTTTAAAAATTTTCTCCAAACTTTCTCTTCAATTTTTCTTCAACCTAGACCTGCAAATCACACACTAAAGAGGGAAAAATGTTGCTTTGTTAGTAGAAAGGGGTTTTCCTTGGTCAAACTCTATTTTGGTAATCAAACCTTGAAATGAAATGAAATAGGAAAGAAGAATGATGAATGGAAAAAATGTAATGTTGCAACTCACCAAACCCTAGCAATAAAGTGTTGCAAACATGTATGAAGTGACTCCAATGGATGTAGATCATGAATCTTTCTTGAATGTGATAGATCTTGAATTAAATGCTAGCTTGAATCATGAAACCATACATCACAAATGTTATCTCAAAAACAAAAATGATGCATGAAGACTTTGACATGATGCTTGATACTTGAATAATTCTCTAAAAAACTTGATAATCAACCCTTGAATGCTCTTGAAAGCTCTTGTGAACTCAAATTTTCTATAAGGATGCTCATTCAACTTGCTAGGTGATCTCATGAATGCTTAGATGAAAATGAGTGAAAGAACCTTGTATTTATACTTAATTATGTCAAATTTCTTGAAATTACAACACTACAAGCCGACATCTAGTTTAGGAGGATATAATCCTAGCAAGAATTTGAATTAATTTTGATTTTGGGCCACACAAGACTCATATGCCAGAGGTTTCTATGAGTCCCATTTGGCATTAATTATGGGACCATTTTAAAAAATGCTTAGAAAGGTGTGAAATCCATATCAAGACCCAAAACCCTAGGTAGGACCCATATGCCCAAGGTGACGTATGAGTCCCAAATCACTAAATTTGGGCCACACAACTTAGAAACATCTAAATTATGATTGGATGTAGATTTATGTCAGGATTATCCTCAAAAATATAAATTAATTAAGGCTTGTGGATCCAAAATAAGGCCAATTAAAACATAAAAAATCCCAATTATTAATGACAAACCTAGAAAAGTGTGAAAGTGTGTTACAACACTTTAAACACTCTAAATAAGGTAAAATTACATTTATTTAGCTCACAAGGTCCCAAGACCTAATGCGAGTGTGTTAAACACATTACAACACTAAGTCAAGGAATTATTAAACTTAGATTTATAAGGAGGGCCCAAACAAGTCTGAAAATGTCACTAGCGGCATTTTTCATCACTACAATTACAATGAGGCTATATACAATAATATTATGAAAGTTGTTGATAGATGGCACACTCCAAAAACCATTAGCAACATTTCTAAATTATCCCACTTTCTTAATTGGATCGATGGGAGGCCATTTCACATGAGTTGCAGGTCTTGTCTCAATTGTAATTTGGGTTGGCCTAAGATTCAATTAATCTAGAATCTAGATGTGTAAATCATTAAGAGTTGAGCTTTCTAGATCAAGGAAAATGGTTTTTTTTTGGCCTCCAATTTTATTTGGGATGTGAGGGATTTCATTGTCTTCACCAGTTCTAGAAAGAGAAAAAACTATCTAGTTTTTTATGGGCCTGTTTTACTAAGTGTGGGGGTCAGGTCATTTCCTTTTTCCCTCAAACTTTGTTGCAGTGTGGATATGGGGGGACCAAGAAAATGGTTTAATCCACTATCATGTGTTCCACTTAGACAAAAAGTGGACCTATAGAAGTTGTTTGAGGAAGCAAGAATGGCTCCTTTCTTCCTGGCAATAAAGTGATTCAACGATTATTTGACTTCAAAATTTAATAACTCATGGCAAGAGAATAAAGTGAAAATTTGGAGTGTTAGCTTTGTTGTCACCCCAAGACTTATAGAAAAATCCACGGGGCTAGATTTTTGGGTTCTCAAGGTGTTGAAGGTAAGCAATGATAATTACCAGCAATTTATTGACAACTTCTTAGAGGGAGATGAAAAGTTGAAGCATTACCAGAATGGATAAGATAAGGAGAATCTCCCACTTCGTTTAACCTGGTAAGTGTTCATATAATGAGATACTTTACCTTAGAGGGTAGGTATACCATAGTGCATGGTTATCACTTTCCTTTTCTAAACAATATAAGAAGGAATGAAAGGACTAATATCCTCTACTTTCTACTCACATCTTTGCAAAAATGTAAAGCTAAAGGGAATTCTCCACCCCTACACCAAGGTTTGATTCAAAGGTTGTATAACTAAGTTTTTGCCCACACTCCCTTGCCTGGTCTGGAAAATGTTGTGAAACCCCCCTAGTTAAACCCCTAAATAATCAACCTGTTCTAGTTAAAGATAACCTTGGCTCTAGTAAGAAGCCTAAAGTTGGTCTTCTTGAAGATAACCCTAGCTCTAGTAAGAAGCACAAGGCTGGAAACCCTAAATCTTCTATAGTAATTAAGGAGGTTTCCTCCCCTCCTGCTACCCCTGGTGATTGGCCTATTGAAGTTGGACAACTTTACCCTCCTAAAAAATCTAGAGAACCCTAAAGTTATACCCTCAGCCTCAAAAATATTTTGGTTGATGTAAAAATTTCATGTAGACCCACCCAATCAAAGAAGGATCTTAGTAAAAGCCTTGGTACTAAAAGAAAAAATCAAGCCCATGAGGAGACAATAACTCCTAAAAAAGTCACTATTGACATATCAAATGAAGGAGATGAAGGCAATGTCGAAGACTCAAGTAGCGGTAAAGGGGATAGGAGATCTACTAGATGGGAAAGATGTAGCACAAAAGGAAAATTGTTATCTTTTGAGGAAGAGGAAGAAGATCCATTAGATGAGGAAAACATCCCAGATCAGGAAGATCCTCTGGATTTGAGTAGACAGGAGATCAAGGTGGTTCTAGCTGAAAATTTGGAAGGCGATATTTTCAACTCAAAAGAGGAGGAAGAGGAAGATGGTAGCCAGTAGGGTGTGGTCAAAGATTTTAAAGAAGAACAAGAGGATGTTGAAAATAAGGAGAAAGATGAAGAATTTAATATTAATGAGATGAAAATTCTTGCAAAGGAAATGGAGATTGTCAATAAAAGGTAACAAGAAAATGATTTTATAACATCTCTGCATAACAAAATCAACATATTGAAAAACACCTTTAGGAGGCATATTGCAATAACCTATGGGATTATGGGAAAAATAATATTTGGCACTCTGAATGGCTCAGCTAAAGTTAGAAAAAGAAAATGAAGGATGGAATCTTCTAAAGAAGATGAAAAGGAGGATGAAGGCGTTGGAGATGGAGATGACCCATGGACTAAGGAGCTAGAAACACTAACCAAGGAATGGGAGCTAATTAATAATCAAAGGATCAATGTTTAGATGTTTCTTGTTTTGGGGCCTGCATGACTTTCTCATTATTCGGCCTATGTGCCACCTCATTTTAAGTCTCTTTATTTTTGTTGATGTTACTAACTGTTATTTCATTGTTTCTTACCTGTTACTGAACTTTTTGTTGGTCCTTTGACTTGGCATCCTACTATTTTGTTGATGTGTTTTGGATGAGCTTCTAGGCTATGTAGCCTTTTTTTTTTTGGTGTTTTGTTTGGAATCAGGGCCCTAACCCTTGCTTTTATAATAAAAAGAATTGTACTATAGGCCAACTGATAACATGAAATATAATGAGATGTGTCCATTTTGTCTTGCTCAAAAGAAATAATGCGTTATGTTTTTAGACATGACACTAGTGATAATTTTGTAAGATCAATAGTATACACATTTTCAAAAAGGTTGTTATTCTAACAAACCTAAATTGTTCTATCCCTCTCCTTTCTTACCTAAGCACTAGTATATCCCACCATGAGAGGTAGAAATTAAATAATATAAATACAGATAAAAGGAATAGGTGGAACCATGGCGCTCTTTGTAGAAATGATAAAATAGGTATATATTTTTTGTTACACCATTAAATAGAAATAGATTAGTCACAATAAAGGAAAATTCTTGAATCCATTAGATATGATTCACAAAGATACCTATTTAATGTCAAGAATTAATTAAGTGTTGAATAACAAAGTGCATGCAAATTTACTCATTTTAAACTTTTTCTTGAGTTCCATTTTATTCAACTAGGTTTATTTTTAGCATGCATTTATTTCAATTATAAATACTCTTTAGAGAATGAATTGTATTCTTTGTTCTTTGGGCCTTGAAAGAAGATTATAGTTTTCATTGTAATGTTCTATAAAAAAATTGACATATGACTATCTATTCTTGACCTCTCACATTTACAATAATTAAATATATAAGTCTCTCTACCTTATTGTGCTTATCTATGATTCTTGTTTGTTATATTTTTTATTTTTTTGTTATATTTGAATATCTATAAGATCAATAAAATAGACAATCTTGTTAATTGCACCCTTTATAACTTAGGCTAATGACACTTATTATAAAAATATATAAATTGTATGCTCATTTAGTTGTAAAATTTAATCTTTTAGTTTTTAGAGAATTATAGTAATATTTTATTTTTATTTTCCCTTTCTCTTTCCTCCAGCCTATCATGAAGAACCAACTTTATAATATGGAGGTTATAATATAAATCAACTCACACGTTTATGAGTTTTTTGACTCAATATATGAATGGTTTCTCCTAAGTCAAATGTATTTGATGGGTGAGATTAATAGTAATGATAAATATCAAAGACAAAATTCTCCAACATGTAATTGGTCTTTATGAGGATGCAAATATTTTTGTCCCTTTAAAAATTGAAGTGTGTTATAATGATATTATTTGGAATTTCCTAGATAAAATTAAGTGCACATTGAATGTCTTTTAAAATCATGAAACAGTAACATGTCATGCATACATGTGTTAAGTTGATTCACACCAATGAGTAGAAAGGAGTATGAATATTATAGTTAATTCTCACATATCACAAAATTAAACTAGGTTAATCTTGAGCCACTCAAAGTGCACCTTGGGGTAAAATGATATTTTTTATGTAGGGGAAAATGTATGGAATAATAATTGATATATTGCAAGATGCATCAAAATAAATCTAAATGGAAGTACATAGATGTTAATAGAGAATTGAGAAATGAGTTAAACCTAGAACAAAAGCATACCACTTATGGATATGGTATTGCATTAAAGTATTTCATAAATGTAGGTACAAATTGAAATGAGAAACAGTATGGATATGAAATCAAGTGTATTTTTATTAATTTTAATGGTTTGGTCTTTTTTTTTGGTGAGTGTAACATCATCATTCCTTATTGTAATTTTTATTTTTCATTATTACTAGCTGGCTATTTAATTCTTTAAGGAAAAGTATTTTGAGATCAATGGTTGAATAAATTTTCTAAGGTATGTGTAAATTTGGTCTGAAAAAATTTAATGGTACATGTACACTCTATTTAAACATCACACTCTTCAACAATCAAATGATCAATAACAATCTTATATCTCATGTTACCAATAAATAATAAATAATTATCCCACTTTTTATTGACCAAATTTTAAAATAACCCTAAATAAGAACCGGTGAAACTTAATTTAAGTATATACAAACACTACGTGGTTGTTAAGAAAATACTTTGGCAGCCTTTAAAAGGTATTAGTTGCAGCTCACAATATGTTTAGAGCGAAAATGTTTCTGGAAAAATTAATGAAATGTCTTTGAACAACAACTATTGATCATTAAGTACTGAATGCATGACAACTAAACAATGATAGAGTTCTTTTCTCAAACTCGCTGAAACAATCTTCTAGGAGAGCTTATTCTTAAACTAAACTGAGAAACAATCCGTGTGGAGAACTAATTCCGTGTGGAGAACTAATTCTTATCCTAAATCACCCGAACAATCTTCTGTATCATCTTCAGCAGCTTGCGCATTTCACTTGCAAACTCCTGGACATTTGCTTTCGAAGACCCTCCATCTTCGACAGTTTTTCTTGCCATCTCCTTGAGCTTCCGCCCCCTTGCTCGCATCTCTTTCCCTTTGTCGTCACGAAGCACTTGTCGCAAAACCTCCTTCACTTTTTCTTCTTCTGGAATCCCAGGGAAATGTTCACAGAACTGAATCCCCATGCCCAATTCTACCAACTGTCGTGGATTGAAAAACTGATCCCCAAACATAGGCCAACCGATTGTGGGTACTCCAAGAGTGATGCTCTCAAGCGTAGAGTTCCACCCACAGTGGCTCATGAAGGCGCCTACGGAAGGATTGGAAAGAATCAAAAGCTGCGGCGCCCAGCCCCATATGACAGCCCCTTTGTCTTTTGTTTGCTCCAGAAAACCCTCAGGAAGAAATGCGCTAGCGCAATCTGCATTGCTTGAGGTGGCGGTTTCGATCCTTGGTGTCACTTTGATAGCCCAAACGAAAGGCTGCTGGCTGGCTTCCAGGCCTCTTGCCAAAGCCTTTGTTTGCTGCTCTGTGAAGAATATCTGGCTTCCGAATGAAACGTACACAACCGAGCTTGCGCTCTGAGAGTCAAGCCACCCGACGAGCTCATCCTCGGCGACGTCCGCCCTTTTTCCACGCCCGCTAGCTGCTCCAGTGAAATAATTCGGTGGGAGCATGGGACCTATGGCCCACACTGGTTTACCCGTCAGCTTTCTCAGGTGCTGCAGATAAACAGGCTCGAGCTCCTCGAAAGTATTGAAAACCATTCCCGAGCTACCTTTACTGATGGACTGTAAAATCCGCAAAACAATATCCAAGGTCGGATCTTTTATGTTGAAAAAATCTTGGGCTATCTCGTTCCTCTCAAATCTGTGAGGCCACGGCAGGTCCAAGCTCAACACAACACAATCCTTCCCTTCTTCCTCGTCCTTCTCCATTGTCGCAACCGTACGGCATGTTGAGATCAAAATGCTGACAGCAAAGCCCCCTGACACATTAAACTCCATGCAACAAATCTTATACTTGTCAGCGCTGTGTCTTCCCCATCCCATGAACGTATCAAAGACAAGACAAACTGGAGCAGCTGCTTCTGCTCCGTGTTGTTGAAACTGGCACTCCATCCACGCATTGAAGGGTTGTTGAAGCTTGCTAGCCAGTGCAAATATAAGGCCATGGGAAGCTGTTGGAAGAAGGTCAACGCTTTCTCGTCCCTCCGGTAGGCCATCCACAGGCGGCGTGGGAAGCACTACCAAGCGAATATCGATACCGTTGTTTACAGCTTCAACAACAGAGTCTTGCAAGCGGGATACGTTGGCGGGCGTAGTGACATAGCTGACGGTCAGACCTTGGGACGCAACAAGCCTTGACAGGTCCAGGAGAGGAATGGAGTGACCCAGAGCAGGAAAACCCAGCACCACAACATGCGGTTTCTGTAATCCCTCCATTACAATCAAAGAAAACTAAACGAGGATCTCCAAGACTTAAGGCTTATGGAATAGCTTCATTATATTTGCAGAACCTTTTAAAGAGCCCATACAACTAAACTTCCAGATTTGCGGAGAAGCGTAGGAATCCCTAAAACTCCCGTGGCCAAATTGTAAGCCACGATATCATAGAATGAGTGACAAAATTTATCGGCTAGAAAGGTTGTTGGATTCGACTGTTGCGGTTAAAGTTCACAGTCGACCTTCATCCTCACTAACTTTTCATGGCGTTTATGCAGCCAACGTTGCCCTTCAAACATCGTAATTTTGTAATGGACTTTCTTGGCAGAGTGTAAGCCAAAATATTGCTTTAAATATTTTGAATTGTATTTGTTACAGAAGAAATAAGCTTTCTGCAATAAAATAAAATAATATCTAGCCTTGAGAGAAGATGTCAGGTTCGATATGTGACTCCAATAAATTTGACAAACGTGGCTCCAATGATTTCGAGTTTTTATTTTTTTTTTTTTTAGCAAAATGAAAATGCACAATAATGTTTAATAAGTAAAGAAGTTGTATCTCATGTTTTAAACTTTTATTTAGAAAGATAAATATATTTTTTGAGTTATTAAAAATTATACACAGATTTTAATCATGATAGAATGTGACAAAAGGAAAAGAATTAAAAATTCCTCTAAAAGTCTATAAAGATTAAATATAATTTAAATTTTCATTGGAGCATGTGTGATGAATAAAATGGAATTAAAAATTCTATTGGGTTATGGGTAGCATTTATTAGAGGCTTGACCAAAGGATTAATTAGGCTATATAATCAAGGGTTTAGAATGTGCAAGTGAGGGATTAGAAGAGTGGATTAGGCGAATGGAGAAAAATTAGGGACAAGTTGTAAGAATTGGAGGATGTGACATTTCCTATTCAAGGATTAGGAATGTACAAATCATTAATCAAGGATTAAGTAAGTTAATCAAGGTTAGAAGTGGATTATGGAGGATGTGGCATTTGAAGAGAGAAAGGGGATGAATTAATTAATGTGGACTAATGACTAAATTAAATAAATTGGTTTGTTTATTCAATTTAGAGAGGAAAGGTTAAGATGGTAAAGTATTTAATCAAATAATTAAACACCTTAGAAGGCCTTAGGTAAATGATGAATATTAATTAGATAATGACAATATTATTTAATTAATGTGAATAAGAAGATGGAATACACAAAATAAAGGTAAATTTGATGAAATGTAAATAATCAAATTTAGGTGTCTACACTATATATCAAAAGGAACTATGAAACTAATAAATCATCTTTCATTCAAAAAGAAAGTCTTACAAGATTTTATATCTTGAGAATTTTTTAATTGTTATTTAGGTACATAGCATCTAACATATCTTTCATGTATCTTTCTCATCTTACAAAGTTAGAAAAAATTAATTATGTTGTGTTTTTTTAGTATAGTAAAATTTGTATTGCTTTGGACTAAATTAGAATTTACTTGGATTACAATATCATTCCATTGCATATTTTTCAATTCAAAACTTAATTGGCACTAGCTTGCACTTGTTTTAAACAAAAAGACACAGAAATAGTAGCTTCCATATTGCATAGTTAGGAAGTGAATTGAAGACTATTGTGAATTACACTAAGGAGGGTTAGGAAAGGGTTTCTTTAGCTTCTTGTTCAAACATTGGTAAATACCTAAGTCTTACCTAATGTAAATGTATTTTATACTCAAAATGTAATCAATATATTATTTTTTTATTTATTCTCTACACTATTTAAGGAAATAGTTCTATAAATTGATAATGATGTCAACTTAATGCCCCTTGAATATACTTGAAGAAAGATTTGTGTTGACATCTTCTCCTTAACTAATTCTCTTATATCTATCCAAAAGGTTTCAATTCCGCAATTTGATTTTATTATAATTCAAAAATTAAGTTGTAGGTCATAATTTTAAATTTTGTGTTGTGTATTATTATAGATCTCTAAGGAGGACTAGTAGGGTCCATTGAGTGCTTTTAGAGTTTCGTCACATACAAATTACTTCATTTTTTTTCTTTGGTTTCTCTTAGTTCAAATTATATGTCTCATCAATATTTCTTCAAGTATATAGTAAATATTTTTTTATTGAATAAATGTTGTTGTTGTAGGATTTCTTGTCTAGTTTTGAGGAAAATGGTAATCATTCATTTATAAATAGCTAAATTTGTAAGGTTTAGTGTAGGGGAAATATTTAGTTGTGAATGCATCATTGGTTGGCCATCTATAAGGAAAAAAAAAAAAACATAGTTTTAGAGAAAATCTCTTGTTAAAAATGTAATGTCTAGATTTAAAAGTAGGGATTTGACCTTTACAAAACTGTTATTGATATAAAAACCAAGAAAAAAAGTAAATAACAATATGAATTTACTACTATCAATTAACAAGTGTACCTTATGAACTATTTTTGTAGAATACCCTCACATAACAATTAACAATCAAGACATAATTCTGAAATTTTGACCAATAAAAAGGTTACAAATTAATATAATATTTCTCTCCATTCCAAATATAACAAATTATAAATCCACTATAAAAAATAGTAAATATTGACTCCAATTTTCAGAATAAAAACCTAACTACTTGAATCTAGACCAACCAATATTGTTAAGGAAATAAGTACATGAATAAAGAATATTAAATTCATTCTCTTCGTATTGCCTTCCAAAGGTCAAATAAATCATAGTTATTTTCTTATCTTTGTCCATGCCTTATACTTTTTCCCAATGTTTATTCCTAGTCCCCAGGTAACTTGTACACAATTTAGTTTGTGATAGAATTGCAGCTCTATTTAACCCAAGATATGTTGTAGAGCGAAAATGTTTAGATTCTGGACAAATTAATGACAATGTCTTTGAACAACTACTATTGAGAATGAATGACAACTAAACAATGATAGAGTTCTTTTCTTAAACTTGCTGAAACAATCTTCTAGGAGAGTTTTTTCCTACACTAAACTCACGGAAACAAATCCTTGTGCAAACTTAAAGCAAAATAATCCAAACGATGTTCTTTTTCAATTTCATGTCATACAAAGTTCATCATTTTTGTCTCATCTTCAGCAGCTTGTGCATTTCACTTGCAAACGCCTGGACATTTGCTTTCGAAGACCCTCCATCTTCGACAGTGTTTCTTGCCATCTCTTTGAGCTTCTGCCCCCTTGCTCGCATCTCTTTGCCTTTATCGCCACGAAGCACTTGTCGTAAAACCTCCTTCACTTTTTTTTTCTTCTGGAATCCCAGGGATATGTTCACAGAACTGAACCCCCATGCCCAATTCTGCCAACTGTCGTAGATTGAAAAACTGATCTCCAAACATAGGCCATCCGATTGTGGGTACTCCAAGAGTGATGCTCTCAAGCGTAGAGTTCCACCCGCAGTGGCTCATGAAGGCGCCTACAGAAGGATGGGAAAGAATCAAAAGCTGCGGCGCCCAGCCCCATATGACCACCCCTCTGTCCTTTGTTCGCTCCAGAAAACCCTCAGGAAGAAACTCGCTAGCGCAATCTGCATTGCTTGAGGTGGCGGTTTCGATCCTTGGTGCCACTTTGATAGCCCAAACAAAAGGCTGCTGGCTGGCTTCCAGGCCTCTTGCCAAAGCCTTTGTCTGCTGCTCTGTGAAGAATATCTGGCTTCCGAATGAAACGTACACAACCGAGCTTGCGCTCTGAGAGTCAAGCCAGCCGACGAGCTCATCCTCGGCGACGTCCGCCCTTTTTCCTCGTCCGCTAGCTGCTCCAGTGAAATAATTCGGTGGGAGCATTGGGCCTATGGCCCACACTGGTTTACCCGTCAGCTTTCTCAGGTGCTGCAGATAAACAGGCTCGAGCTCCTCGAAAGTATTGAAAACCATTCCCGAGCTGCCTTTACTGATGGACTGTAAAATCCGCAAAACAATATCCAAGGTCGGATCTTTTATGTTGAAAAAATCTTGGGCTATCTCGTTCCTCTCAAATCTGTGAGGCCACGGCAGGTCCAAGCTCAACACAACACAATCCTTCCCTTCTTTCTCGTCCTTCTCCATTGTCGCAACCGTACGGCATGTTGAGATCAACATGCTGACAGCAAAGCCCCCTGACACATTAAACTCCATGCAACAAATCTTATACTTGTCAGCGCTGTGTCTTCCCCATCCCATGAACGTATCAAAGACAAGACAAACTGGAGCAGCTGCTTCTGCTCCGTGTTGTTGAAACTGGCACTCCATCCACGCATTGAAGGGCTGTTGAAGCTTGCTAGCCAGTGCAAATATAAGGCCATGGGAAGCCGTGGGAAGAAGGTCCACGCTCTCTCGTCCCTCCGGTAGGCCGTCCACAGGGGGCGTGGGAAGCACTACCAAACGAATATCGATACCGTTGTTTACAGCTTCAACAACAGAGTCTTGCAAGCGGGATACGTTGGCTGGCGTAGTGACATAGCTGACGGTCAGACCTTGGGACGCAACAAGCCTTGACAGATCGAGGAGAGGAATGGAGTGACCCAGAGCAGGAAAACCCAGCACCACTACGTGAGGCTTCTGTAATCCCACCATTACAATCAAAGAAAACTAAACGAAAATCTCAACGAATTAAGGCTTATGGCTTATGGAATAGCTTCATCATATTTGCAGAGCCTTTTATAGAGCCCATACAACTAATCGTCGAGATTTGCTGAGAAGCGTATGAGCACGAATAACTCCCGGGGCCAAATTATAAGCCACGACAGCATAGAAACAGCCACAAAATTTATCGTTGGTTTGGCTAGCCCTGATTCGACTCTTGCGCTTCAAGTTCACTGTCAACCTTTGTCCTGACTAACTTTTCATGGCGGTTATGCACCCAACGTTGCCCTTCAAAAAATCGTAACGTTGTAATGTACTTTCTTAGCAGAGTGCAAGCCGAAATTTCCCTTTCAATATTTTGGGTTGTATTTATTACAGAAGAGACGAGCTTTCTTTTGATATTACTTGTTAGAGGAAATGAGCTTTCTCCCAAAAAAACAAATGGTGTTGGGTTCGACATGTGGCTACAATTTCGTGGTATTAGTTTGCAGATGTGGCTCCAATGATTTCGACTTCTTCTCGTTGCAATAGTTTATTGCACAATAAGTTTTAATAAGTAAAGGAGGTGTATATCGTTTTATTATGTTTTCTGTTTAATTTTTTTATTTTATTTTATTTTTTATTTTTATTTTTATTTTTTATTTTTTTATATTTTATTTTTTTATTTTTTGGCAATAAAGAGAAATATATTAATTAACGAGTTATTGAAAATTATATATAGATTTTTATTCAAGACAATTTGTGATAAATCTATCATTGATAAGTAGGAGGTATTTTTCCACAGTGTCAAATTATGATATTGCTATCAGGATTCAGTGTAGTTTGAGTCAAACTCATGACCCATGTTTCATGAGTAGTGGTTCAACAACCCATCTCTCATGATATCGAATGGTTAGCACTCATTGCATGACCGATTCTTCACCCTCTGTGAGCATCACCTAGCAATGAGTGCTAAGTGGACCATTCGATATCATGAAGATGGGTTCTTGTTGAACCACTACTCATTTCAATAGTTCATGAAACATGGGTCAATGAGTTTGACTCAAACTACTGCTGAATCCGATAGCAATATCATAAATCCATCATTTCTATGATAAAATATCTTTCATCAAGCAAGAAGGCCCTGTAATATTTTACAATTTGATATATTTGTAATTGTCACTAAGATATGTAGCGTCTAACATATCCTTCATCCATCTTTCTCATCTTATAATGATAAAAAATGATAATTATGTTGTGTTTCCTTGATATAGTATTATCTTTTCATTGCTTTCAACTAAATTATATCATAATTTTAGTTGGCTTGCAATATCATTCCATTGCATATTTCTCAAGCCAAAACTTAGATGTCATTGTCTTTCACTTCTTTTAAAAATAAAATATAAAAAGTTAGCTTTGATGTTACATAGTTGAGAAACAAATCAAATACCATGGTCAATTACACTAAGGAGAGTTGGGAAAGGGTTTCTTTAGCTTCTTGTTGAAACATTAATGAATACCTATGTCTCACAAACTTAGATGTCATTTCCTTTCACTTGTTTTAAAAATAAAATATAAAAACTTAGCTTTGATGTTACATAGTTGAGAAACAAATCAAAGACCATGGTCAATTACACTAAGGAGAGTTGGGAAAGGGTGTCTTTAGCTTCTTGTTGAAACATTAATGAATACCTATGTCTCACCTAATATAAATGAATTTTATTCTCAAAATGTAATTGATATATTATTTTGTCCATTATTCTCTACATTATTTAAAAATATAGTTGTTTAAATTGATAATGATGTCAACTTAATGCCCCTTCAATATAGTATTTTGTTCATTATTCTCTACACTATTCTAAGAAAGAGTTGTATAGTTTTCCGTAACTCATTCTCTCTTACATCTATCCCAAGGTTTTCAATTTTATAATTTGACTATATTATAGTTCAAAGATTTTATAATAGGTTATAATTTTAAATTTTTGTGTGTTGTGTGTTATTATAGGTCTCTCACGAGCACTAGGAGGTTCCATTAAGGGATTTTAGAGTTTTCTCACTAACCTCTTACTTCATATTTTTCTTCTTTTGTTCGTGTTAGTTTAGATTGTAAGTTTCGATAACATTTCTTCAACTATATAGTATTTTTTATCGAATATATGTTGTTGTTGTATGATTTCATTTCTAGTTTTGAGGAAAATGATAATCATTCATTTTCAAATAGCTAAATTTCTATGGTGCAGTTTAGAGAAAATATCTAGTTGTTAATGCATCTTCTATTGAACATCTTTAGGAAAAAATACATAGTTGTAGAGAAAATCTCTATCTATAAATGTGATATCTAGATTTTAAAAGTTGGGGTTCAACCTTTACAAAACTATTATTGGTATAAAAGCCAAGAGGAAAAATAAATAGTAATATGAATTTACAACTATCAACTGACAAGTGTACCCTATAAACTATTTTTCAAGAATACCCTTACATAGCAATTATAAGTCAACATATAATTCTCAAATTTTAAATGATAAATGGGTTGTAAATTAATATAACTTACCTCCCTCTATTCCAAATGTAACAACTTAATAATCCCCTATAAAAGTAGTAAATATTTACTCTAGTTTTATTAATAAAAACTAACACTACATGAATGTTGACGAATAAATAATGATGATATTGTCAAACAAATAATTACATGAATAAAGAGTTATAAATTCACTTTCTTTGGTATTACCTTCCAAATGGCAATGAAAGAATATTTATTTTCTTATATTTTTCCATGCCTTATACTATTTTCCCAATGTACATGCATAATGCTCTAAATATTTATAAATTTTAGTTTGTGATAGATTTCCATTCTCTATTTAATTCAAGACAAGAAGATGGGAGAAATAAAGATGCAATAGCATCCAAAGGTGTAAGAGAAATATTGCATCACCCAAAAAAATATTTTGTTTAATTTTAGATAGATTTGGCTAACAACAATGAGGTTTATTTCATCTGAAAAGTGCTATAAGGACTAAATTTGTAGATTTCTTATGTTCAAAATTTTTGTATTCTAGAGCATGTAGGGACCTAAAAAATTCATCGAAAGATCTAAAATTAAAAATTGTATATTACGACTAAGTTTCAATTGAGATCAAGCCTAGAATTGAAGATATTAAAGGTTTAAGCTCCCAGAAGTCTTATAGAATTCTTTTAAGTTGAGTTTTGGGGCTTCAAATTATGTTTTGAGGCCCTTAAGTTTGAGAAAACCCATTTATGTATTTTTGATGCTATAGAGCTCTTCAATCCCTTCATTTTAAAATAAAATGGACACAATGGAACACTTGGATCAAAACTTATGGCTCCCAAAAGTTGTACTCTTTTAGGAGAGAAATCCAATTTTTTAAAATACACTTGGAGGAACCAAAACCCATATAGGGCATATTTTTTGATATTTTCCATGGTAGGGAATAAAGGAGTAAAATGTGCTAGGTCATGAAAAGGGGGAAAATGTATAAATCATATTTACTTTTGGAAGCCACAAAGAGGCAGAAAGCTCCAAAGCAAGGGGAAATAATTTGTAGTGTGTTGTAGCCTATTGAATGTTTCATTTCATATTTCTATTATGTAATCAGGCATAATTTTAATAAATTAATCCATATTTGCATGTGTGAAATCTATGTTGCGTATTTTTGAGCTAAACCCTATCAATAATTGATTGAGGTACATTGATAATGATTATCCCCTTTATAGCCTCTTCATTACATAATATTTGGTTGGCCGGTATAATAAAATATAATATTATTATTAAATATAAAATATGATTAGTAGAATATAATAATGTTTAGTATTGAGTTTTATATCAGCTTATTTCATTAGGAAGCATCTTTGTATTTCCTTAAGATATTTCTTTTGATGATATTTTTTATTTTCCTTCAATGAGTCAATTTCTCTCTTTATTTTTTTCATGTGTTCTTATATCAATTAGTTTCAAATCCAATGGATGAAAATCTTGGATTTAGAATTCTCAAAGTCTTTGATCAAGCTTTACCAACTCCCTCTCTTCTGGGTTATCATAGATATAGAACCCTTGAAGGTTTCATTTGGTGTTCCTTCTAGATATTCCTTTGTGGGTGAAGCCACAATAGTGGTTTACAATTTGATGGAGGAAGAAAAAATCACCAAAAATAAGCCCATGGAAAAAAAATTGATTTTGGGGGTTCGAAAAAACCAAAAACATGTTCGGTCGAAACAGGGTTCGAGCAAACCATATTAATGCACACACGGACAAAAAAAATGAAAAACCCCTTTTTGGAAGGGGGTTTGGCCGAACCTGGGTTTGACTAAACCCAGGTTTGAGTGAACCCCTAGGGTTCGACCGAACCCCCCTTTGCCCTCATTCTCCCCTTAGGAACTTTGAAAACCTAAATTTTTATGCTTCAAGCTCGGGTTGAGGATGAAAATGGAGGAATCTTCACAAACCCAACTAGAATCGGGTAGTCCTTAGAAGCGAGCTATCGAACGAGTATGGATTTAATATGTTTTGGTTTGATTATGTATTTGTTTTTTAGTTTTATTAAACATAGGTTTTTCATCGAAAATGAAGGTCTTTGTTTTGCACATGTGGAAAAATAGCAGATTATCAAAAAAAATTGAAAAATATGAGTGCACCAGATATTGAAGTCCTTGATCCAACCGAAAAAAGAAATTTTGATATATACAAAAAGTTACGCATTATACGGTCGGCTATGTCCGAATTGTAATTGGTTTGACTTCAAAACTTAATTAAAGAAAAAATATTCAATAAAAAACTATCTAACCAAGTGGAAGCACTAGATATCAGAGTTACAAATTTAAATTCGAAAGAATTAGAATTTTATCTTCATAGAAAAAAATTTATGCGTTAAACGATGTGCATCACATTTTAAAAATGTTGTTTTCTGAAAAAAAACCAGTTTTCGTGGGAGATGGAAAAAGAAGTGCAATCTAATTCCAAGAATTTTGAAAAAAATATTTTTAGAATCTACAGAAAAAATGTGACGAGACTCTAGTTTGCATCATCTTCAAATTCCTCACGGTTTAGCCACTATAGGTGCCCGAATGTGAAGATTTAGTTAAAAATAATAATTTCAGTGTCCAGTTTGTCCAAAAATTGTAAACCACTATTGTGGGATCACCCTTGCATCCCTCTTTCTAATCTCCCTAAGGGTTCCTATCTTTAAAACTTATTAGATATATTCTCTTTTTTGTAGATATTACACAATAAAAATTTGCAACTCATTTTTTAGGCTTTCTATTTTTGTTGAGGATTCTAGTGATTACTAAATTGATCTTTGACTTATTTAACATGTCTAACTCATCAAGATTTTTTTTAATTTTTTTTTTAAATTGAAGCTATGATTCAAAATTTATGTCCTTCAAAACGAACTCTAATGAAAATACTTAATTTAGAAAAGAGTTCTTTTACTCACCTTTTTATAATGGCTTCTAAGTGATATATCTAGTGAGAAAATAGTTTTGAAAGGTCAATGCATATGTGTACTCTCTAGCAAATTTTATAAAATCCAACAAAGAGAATATATATCATGCAAGATATGGTTGTAGGTTTTCAAATGGAACTCCAACATCATCTACCCAATATGCATGCCACTTGAACCCCTACCTTCAAAATTAAAGTGAAGGATTCCATTCCCAAATTTGATGGAAGTACATAACATAAAATTTGCATACACTTGCAATTTCATACTATATTTGGTGCTCTCTTTGGTGTTTGCCTCTTTGGTGCCAAATTTTTAGCACTCTTATGTTATTTCTCCTCATTTTTTTGTCCTAAGTTTCTTTTTTATTTTATTTCAAGTGTGTTGGACCTTCATTTAGTTTGAATTTTCCAAAAACTAGTGCTTCATGACAACATCTAGGTGACACACTAACATACAATAATAACTCATTTTCATGACCATTTTCAAGCATTTCAATGTTTTTTTTCTTTTGCAATTGATAGGTAACTATCATGAAGAGGTTCAAAATGGATAACCACTCCACTACTCTCCTCTTTGACTAAGTTCAAATAATTCCATATTCAATCAATTAAGCTTCTTATACTTCCATCTCTCTACTCAAAAAATTATGAAGTTCTTGAACCTATGTTCATTGTTTTCATCTCTCTCCATTGATGTGAAGAATATTATTGTGCCTAATAGACTCATAGAATTCTAATATTAGCATCTATATCCCAACATTATCACTTTCAACTTTTTGAAGTGATTGAGGTGATATTATTTTATGTTGTGGGTCAAAAAAATTCTTACTTCCTTAATGATAGTGTCATTCAATCCCTTTTGTCTTAAATTTTTGGCTTTGAATGATTATAATCTTGATTATTTACATTACAATTCATATTCTATTGTACCTATATTATTATACTTGAACTATATCTTGTATTCTTAATATTATTGTAGTGTAGATAATTGTACACTCTTGAAAGCGAGGTAATTTCACACTTAATTTGGACCGATTTTGGTACCCTTGCATTAATTATCCCTTTCAATCATCATTTATAGGCCCCTAAGACCCATTATTTCTGGTCTAGAGGCTCATTTGACTAAAAAATTCTATAAAATCACTTAGATCCCTGAAAATCCTGAAAACCCACCTCAAAAAGCTAAGGTGGGACTCATTCGCCAGCTTGGACAAATGAGTCCCCTTAGGTGGGACCCATTCACCAAGGGTGGTGAATGAGTCCCATTTGAGGACTTTTTAAATTTTGAGCAGGAAATTCATGTTTTTAATTCAAATTTTGGTGGATGTCGGCCTTTAAGATCTAAATAACGGTCAATTAGGTGTTAATGCCTATAAAAGAAAATTTCTAAGTCATTTGTATTAACTCTAAGCACTTTGAGCAAGCATTTTTCAAGAGATAATCATCAATAATCTTCAAGCAAGCTTTCACAAGAGCATTCTAATTCTGAAAGCAAGCAAAGTTGAGGCATTGGAGCATCATTAAATTATTTTTGCAGGTCTTGAAGCTCACTTTCAATCAAGATCTAGCATTTTCAAGGGTTGATCATGGTTGTCTATGGTGAATCATGATGGATTCTAGGTTGGGGAGATGCAACTAGCCATCAAGCCAAGGCTAAAGACTTGTTTCGTAAGTGATTCCATCTTCCATTATCAATCTACATTCAGCCTAAGGAAGGTACATGCATCATTAGGGCTCATTTGGGGTGACTAGAGATCACCATTTGAAGTGAGTCATTCATCTTTATATTTCCATTATTGCATCATATTCTTTCACATCAGAATAGGATTGCATCATGTTTCAGATTTCTTAGTCTTTGACACAATTAAGGCTAGGATTTTCATGCACATTTCATTATTCCTATCAAGGTTTAAATACCAAACTAGGGGTTTTACTGACACAAACCCCCCATTATCAAATCAAGTTGAATTCTGTTTTGCAGGTGTTTTTCGCAGATTCAGATCCAGAACTCAAGTTGGAAGGAAAGGGCAGGTGTTGAAGTGCAAAATCAGAACTTTTAATTTATGAGAAAGTGGAATGGGACTAATTCGCCAAGAGTGGTGAATGACTCCCACCGTAGTTGTTTTCCAAATTTGTTTGTAGATTATGATACCCTTTTTCTTGAAACAAGCTCTCGTACAGAAACCCTGGTTTGGGGCTGATTTTCCTAGATTGGCGAATGAGTCCCAATAGGTCAAAAGTTTGAAATTTCCAAATTTTCAAAGTTGTTTCCAGTCACTTCAAGGTTTCTAGGTGCACATCATTTACATTCTTTATTTTTTGTTATGATTTAATTGCATTTCTAAGGCACTTTCTAAGTCATTGCATTGAACTAGGATTTTGTTTTACAACTTACATTGCATTGTCTTTTCCAAGTCGAAACTTGGGGGTGAATCCCTCATTAGATATCATTCAACCCCTAGGACAGTCCCTTTGCATTGAAATCTCAAGGGTTTGTTCTTGAGTGAAGAGTGTGAAAGTTGTTTCTCTCCTTTTAGGTCCAAAACCCTAAAGGTGAAAGAGAACCCCAAACCAAGGTGATCCCACAATACTGGTTTACAATTTTTGGCCAAACTCGACAATGAAATATTTTTGTCTAACTAAATCTTCTCTTTTAGGCACCTATAGCAGCTAAACTATGAAGAATTTGAAGATGATGCAAACTAGTGATTTGTCACATTTTGTCTGTAGATTCTAAATATATTTTTTTCAAAAATTTTGGAATCAGATTGCACTTTTTTTCCCATCTCCTTTGAAAACTAGTTTTTTTCAGTAGACAACATTTTTAAGGAGTGACGCTCACCATATAACGCATAACTTTTTTTCCATAAAGGATAAAATTCTAATTTTTTTTGAATTTAGATTTGTAACTATGATATCTAGTGCTTCCAATTGTTAGATAGTGTTTTATTGAATATCTTTTCCTTAATCAAGTTTCAAAGTCAAACCAATTACAATTCAGACATAGGTGGACCATATAACGCATAAATTTTTTTGTATACATGTATCAAAATTCTTTTTTTTTTGGTTGGATGAAGGACTTCAATATCTCGTGCACTCATATTTTTTAAATTTTTTTTTGATAATCTGCTATTTTTCACATGTGCATAATAGAGAGCTTGATTTTCAGTGAAAAACCTATGTTTAATAAAACTAAAAAAACAAATACATAATAAAACCAAAACATATTAAAATTATATTCATTGAATAGCTCATTCTGAGGACTACCATCATCCAATTGGGTCTATGAAGTCTCCTCCATTTTCATCCTCAACCCGAGCGAAGCACAAAATTTTGGACTTTTTTGGTGCCAAAGTGTGAGAAGGTGGGAAAAGGGTGGTTCGGTGAACCAACGGGGGTTCGAGCGAACCCTAGGGGTTCGCTCGAACCAGGGTTCATTCAAACCCCCTTTCAAAAATGTTTTTCTCTGTGTTTTTTGGCGCCAATAGGGGGACCTTGCATTTAATTAGTTCGCTCGAGCCAAATAGTTCATTTGAACCCCAAAAACATTTTTTTTTTGCATGGGGTCATTTTTTGTAACTTTTCCTTCCTCACTCGAATTGTAAACCACTTTTGTGGGTTTACCCACCACCTAATTTTCACCTTTAAGATTATTATAAAAATAGGTTGTTTGTGGAGATTAAAAAACCTATCAAGGTGTTGAACTAAAGGTTACCTCCTTGCAACCACCAAAAACAATTTTTTCTCTCTATTAAGAAACAATTTTTATTAAGGAGAGATTTCAACCATTTTATGGGTTTTGTGATATATTTTCCTCTCCTTTTTCTATCATGGGTATGTGCAGAATCATGATGGGCCAAAAAGTGGCGATATGATGGGTATATGTAGGATATGTGGCTGACAACTTTGTTTTTACCCAAAATTGATGAAAAAAAAGGGATTTTAAAGGAGATTCTCAGCTTTCCATCAATATAAATTATGCTTTACTTTGAATTTAATAAATTATTATTATTATGAATTTTATATTAGAATTACGACTAAAGTCCTGATTGATAGGTTGATTGACAAACATCTATAGCTTTCAAACGGTACCACATTTTTTGAATCCAAAACTTTTGTCACATTCTATGCTTTGCATACTATAGGATTAAAAACAAAAAATTGAATTTCATGAAGTTTTGACCAAGTTAAGGTGGTCAGACATATGAGTTTTTATATTTTTTAAAAGTTGTAATAAAAAAGTAAATAATTAATTATTTACTTGGAAAAAAATTACAAAAAAATATGCATCACATCGAGACATGAGTCTTCTACTTATATCTAAAATATTATAAAAAAACATTATCATTTTATTGTGGTTAGGGTGGTCAGACAGACACCTACTTCTTGTTTTTTCCCTGAAATTTAAGTACTACTGCATTGAAATTTCAAATTTTCACCAAATAGATTTTTAAAAAAAATAAACCTAGTAGTTTAGAAGCTACATTCAATTTGCTATAGATTCTATTCTTACATATTTTTGAAATAATATAGATAACTTAAACAAATTTTTATGTCAAGTTTCCTAACTCTAATTTTTCTGATTTTTTCGCCACTTAAGGGCCTATTTTTTCCATGATGATCCTGCACATACCCTCATTTTTCATCCATCTTCTTCATCACTAGTGATCTATTATTACTTTTTCTATTTAAATCTTAAGTAAATAGGGCATGTTTTTTGAGGCATGTTCACATTATAAAATTTTCATCCATGGAGGACTACAACAATTTTTCATATACATCTTTGCTAAGTGATAGTGTTTGGACTAGCAAGCTCCATATTTTAGTCATAGGTTCTTCTATATCATCTTTTTCAATTTATATTATCCAATTGTCATTTCTATCAATAATTTTTTAGTAGTTTTTAATATTTTATCTCCTACTATGTTATTTACCTAGATAATAAAATTAAACAATTTTTGGTTTAAGATATTTTTATGTTATCTTACGTATAATATATTTTAAAATAGTAATAGATTAGTTTGTTAAAACTTAGACCAAAGCTGGTTAAGAGTAATTGATAAAGAAAGATAGTATTTGTTTAGTTAAGTCAAATTTTAATCTCTACATTTTGGTGAATCGTGTTGGATATATGAGTTTTATTTGGTTCTTGGATTGGAATGATTTATTAGTTTGGTGAAATTTTCAAAATCATCCCTAGAAATTTCATTTCTTAGTTTTATTTATATCTATGGCTATTTGAAAATCTGAATTTTATAATTGGATGTAGTTTCTTTTCATTAGTATAATTTTATCCATTTTTCCATGAAAAAATATTCTACACCACCACATTTGTACTATGGTTCACTATATTTTTGTGAACATGTTTCTTGATCTTACACAACCTTCTTTGTAAACTTTAAAACTTTAAATTTCTTATTTCATATTTTTTTCATATTTTAAATCATGTGTTATGAAACCTTTGATTAGTTTCACAACCCAATATTCCCACTTTGATAATGTTTCTCAAAGAATATTTTGAAAACATCAACATATATTACTCTAAATGTGTAAAAATACTCTTATAAATAGTCCTAATTTCATAACTTTTATTTTTAATATTTTAAAAATAAGTTTTCTTTTTTCTTCTAAAAACAAGGTTCAACCTAGTTCCACCAAAAATAATACTTACAACATGGATTTTCATTTCAACCATGAGGTCATCTTGCATGTCTCTCTCCAAGGTTAAAAATATTGGCCAATACTTGAGTGATTAAATGAAAATATTAAAAATTGATAGTATTTGTAATGAGGTCATATATATCTAGTTGACACCTTTTGTGGTCTTTTTAAAAATAATTTTGAGGATGTTTACTTTCTTTGCGAGGCTATCACACATTATACAAATTGATGTACCCACATTCATATAGTGTACCTCAAAAGATCTTATGATTCATGATCTAATGTGATTTGTATATAGGTTTTATATGTCTATGATAGTTCTCATAATACATATATCATTTAACACACAAATGGATACTTCATCTACATAATCATCAGTAATCCATGCCTCATATGCTAGTGCAGCATTGAAAATTGTCACCCTTGACAATTTCACACTAGGTTTTGCTACCCCTAAGTACTTGGACCTAATTATCCATTAATTTCCAATTTCATACACATTCTTGGAAAATAAAACACGGTAAATCAAATCATGTGTTTAATATTTTACCCCGGACACTTTTGATCCTAAAAAAGTAGGAATCTTGTCTAGGGTGCACTATGCCCTCTAGACCAACATTTTTGGCTCCATATTTGAATATGTAAGTGTAATTGATAATTTATTATTTGAATTAAATCTAATTTCAAATATTGGTTATTGGTATTTGATTTTCAAGAAATTAGAAGAATTACATATAAATACTGTAAGGTATTTTCAACATTTAAAACATTAAGCAACTTGGAGAAGGTAATTAATATAATTGAGAAGTACTCGAGAGCAATCAAGAGTAGAATTACCAAGATTGTTGTAGCATTTCATCATTCAAGTATCATTTCATATGTTATGTGAGTTTTTGTTCATGTTTACATGCATCTTGTTTATGTGTACTAACCCTTGTAGGTGATCAAATCAATTCAAGCCAAGAAACAATCAATCCTTGAAGGTGATGAGTGTGACTTTAGTCCATCAAGGATATCACATATGAGTGGTGAGATGCATCAAGGTTGTCAATTCATTACTTGTTTATCAATTAGCCTCTATCAAACTAAGGATACACTCTCTCTGAATCATAATTTACCATTATGGAGGTAGAAATACCAACACATGATTTTTATTAAGAAAGCCCCTATATGTCACAACCCGTCCTGTCCTCTTTGTGTGTAGTTTGTAGATCTAAAGTGAGTCAGAGGAAGATTTCAAAAACTATTTTTTCATTCATGCATCAAAAACCCAACAAGTTGACAAGTCACGAAATCCACATTTTCTCACTAACAAACAAAGTTCAAACAATAAGAGCTAGAAAATTGAAGCTACAGACTAGTGTCTTGAGGCCTACATTGTCAGATCTCAAAAATGAGGAAAATCCAAGGCACACTACACCCTAGACCTGTAAGATCAAGCTCAAATTTATACCTTAGGTGCATCTATGTCTACCCTTTTCATTTTTGGAACTCAATTTTGTCTATCTACATTGTGAACTTATTAGAAATCATAATAGACTGTTGTATTTTCATAGTTTACATAGTTAGTTCATTTGTATCATTCAAAATTAATCATTTACCAATCATAAATCAACAATCCATCACATCCACACACACACAAACAAGGATTAGAACCATGATCCACCATTCTAACTCTTCTTATTAGGATTTTTAGTCAAGTAGATTTGAGATCATTTCTAATACTCTAATTGGGAAAGGTGTGATTCAGGAACTAGATCCCTTTTCCAATCAATTTTTTTGGTGAACCTTACTGATTCAAATGCTAAATATCTTTTGATACCTGAATTAAACCTTGGATTATTTGTGTTCATCATTAATATATACATAATTATCATAAAAATAATTTAAAAAGTAAAAAAGAGTATTGCATTTTGCATCCAAAAGACATCTAAGGTTAGTTCCAGTCATTTCAAAGTAGATCTAGTTCAATATTGAATTGATAAATCTACATTAGGTCATTTAAAAATCTGAAAGAAAAGTCAAAAAGTGTTCAAAGCATTCATTTAGGCATTGGTATATATTAGAAAAGAGGAAAAAGTGCATTATTTGTTGCATAATCTTTGACAGTTTCTAATTTTTTCATATTTGTCAAGATAGGATCATTGAATATTTGTACTATACAATCTGAAAGTTTTCTTTCCAAGTATATTCATTGATTGAAGATTGTGAGAATTACTTACATAATTTTCTTTCATATTGCAACATCACAAATCTATTAAAATTTGGAAATTTATTTATTATCAGACTTGCACAATTACATAATAGGGAACTCAAACACTGTAAAACACATCCAAAATCTGAATCCTATAAAAGTACCTTTCTAGTCTAGGGCACAATGTGCCCTAGACCAGTCAAATATCACTGAAATTTGGATCACAAACTTACCTTTATGTCTTCTATGTGGTTCTAATCTCTGATTTTACATCCGGCTTGATTTTTTATCATTGTCCTTTACTTTATCTTCATAGTAGGCCTACCTAAGTGTTTTGAAACTCATATGAGCTTCATGTATAGATGTCCTACTACTAATACCCCTGTGAGATGTATTTTCAGACTTATGGCATCCCACACTATAACCACATATGCTATGGAGCCTAAGTCTCATAACTCTTTCAAACATGGTATTGTAACCTCTATCCAATTCATTTTAAATTTCATCCCTCATCCCACATTACCCATTACTTCCTCATAATCCAATACTTATGTGGACTTAGAGACCACTATTTCCCATTTTCTCGAAGAAAAACTAAAACAATTGGATAATGATCTAGAAGGTCTTCGATATTTTCTAAGTAATGAACCTTTAGCTAGAGAGTTAGAGTTTATTGTGGACAATCTTAAGATGTTGATAAAGGATTCCCAAGGAATAAAAGTGTTATGTATTCTAGCTCACATAGTTGATTCTAACATCCTTACAACAACTATTTGCACTCAAAACCAAGGAGGAAAACAAGTTCCTTCTACCACAACAATACATTTTGTTTCAACATTCATACCTCCAATCGAAGCATCAACCATGCAATATACCAATGGCCTAAATCTAAGCCTAGGATTTCCTAGTGTGAAACCTTATAGGTTTTTCACTTCACCAATAACACCTCCACGTTCATCACCTCTCATAAACATGAAACATACTAATCCATTGGTAACTCACTCTAGCTCACCATATTCAATAAACTCTCAAATCATGTCACCTAATGATCCAATCATAAACCAACTTTTGTAAAATGTTACATCACTTTAACAAAAAATCTCAATACTCAATCAAAATCAAAATGGTAAAGGGTATGTGCAGGACCATCATGGAAAAAACAGGCCCTTAAGTGGCGAAAAATTCAGAAAAATTAGAGTTAGGAAACTTGAGGTAAAAATTTGAATAAGTTATCTATATTATTTCAAAAATATGTAAGAATAGAATTTATAGCAAATTGAATGTAGTTTCTAAGCTACTAGGTTTATTTAAAAAAAATCTATTTGGTGAAAATTTGAAATTTCAATGCAGTAGTACTTAAATTTCAGGGAAAAAATAAGTAGGTGTCAATCTAACCACCCTAACCACAATAAAATGATAATATTTTTTATAATATTTTAGATATAAGTAGAGGACTCATGTCTCGATGTGATACATATTTTTTTGTAATTTTTTCCAAGTAAATAATTAATTATGGATTTTTTATTACAATTTTTAAAAAATATAAAAACTCGTATGTCTGACCACCTTAACTCGGTCAAAACTTCATGAAATTCAATTTTTTTTTAATCCTATAGTATGCAAAGCATAGAATGTGACACATGTTTCAGATTCAAAAAATGTGATATCATTTGAAAGCTATAGATGTTTTTCAATCAGCTTATCAATTAAGACTTTATTCGTAATTCAAATAGAAAATGAATAATAATTATTTATTAAATTCAAAGTAAAGCATAATTTATATTGGTGGAAAGTTGAGAATCTCCTTTAAAAACCCTTTTCATTTCATCAATTTTGGGTAAAAAAAGTCATCAGCCACATACCCATCATATCACCACTTTTTGGCCCATCATGATCCTGCACGTACCCTAAACCTCCACAATACCCTGCAAAAAATCCTTTATCATTAGCCATTCTTAAGACACCAATACCACAAAATATTGAGATACCCTGATTTGAGAAATATAATGGTAAGGGAGATCCTAACAATCATGTGTCTACTTTTACAATGTTATTTAGTGATATCAGTTTTGAAGATATGATTTTGGCAATACTTTTTCCTAGATCATTGAAATATATAGCCTTGGAATGGTTTTTCTCATTGTGAAGTAACTCAA
This sequence comes from Sequoia sempervirens, assembly GCA_007258455.2. Lineage (NCBI taxonomy): Eukaryota > Viridiplantae > Streptophyta > Pinopsida > Cupressales > Cupressaceae > Sequoia > Sequoia sempervirens. Next base: position 15,321 of record VDFB02166318.1, on the reverse strand, counting down.
TCACTTCATTCACACATCTTTCTAGTGCATTTTTTCAACATTTTAAAGTAAACACTTATCCTTGTAGTGTAGAAAAATGTAGTCCTTTTTCACACTTAATTTGGGAATGATTAACATTGAAATGAACCTAATGTCACCTTGATCTAGTGTTGTAATTTTTTTTACATATTCACATTAGGTTTAGGGCATTTAAAGCTAAATTGACCTAATTTTTCCTTAATTTAGTGTTACAGAAAGTGTATTTATTTACACCTTCACATTAATTTTTGGGCCCTCTTGCATTTATGACCTTCATATCATCATTAATAGGCTTATAAGACCCTTTATTATGTATCTTGAGGCTTATTTCAGTTGAGATCTTGACATAATCAACAAATACACTTAATATCTTAACTCCCCAACATTTCCTCTACCTAAAAAGGCTTGGTGGGACTCATATGCCACCTTAGGTGTATGAGTTCCTCCTAGATGGTACCTATATGCCACAAGTGGCATATGAGTCCCATTTCATCCATTTTTAGGTTTTGAGTGGGAAATCAGGGTTTTGAATTCAAATTTCATGAATATTGACATTTGGGATTTAATAAACAAAAGGTTAGATGGAATTCCTATATAAACAAGGTTTTAAATCATTATTTTACCTAAGCATTCATGATATCAACCTAATCAGTCAAGAGTTAAGCATCCTAATACTTTACAAGAGCTTCATAGAGTATTCAAGAGCACTTCTAAAGCATTCAAGGGAAAATTTCTTCATCATTCATTGTGGAAATTCAAGATCCATTATCATGTCAAAGGCCTAAAGCATCAAGCATGTTGTTGAGCTAGTTTTGTGATGTAGCATTGAAGATCCAAGTTAAGCATTGCTTCATATCCAATTCAAGATCAAGATCTACATTCTTCATGGCCACTTTATGTTAGATTGTAGGTTTACATCTTAAGACATCATTCAAGGTATCATTGTTCATATTTCATATTTCATGTTTCATGTTCATATTTCATTGTTTCATCATAAGGTTTAATTACCTAAATGGGGTTTGACCAAGGCAAACCCCTATTTCTTAACAATCAACACATTTTTCTCTCTCTACATGTGTGATTGCAGAACTAGGTGTCTTGGAGCTTGAAGGATCTTTGAAGACTAATTTGCAATATTGAAGAAAGTTGTCAGAGTTATCTCCTTGCAAGATCACAAAAATTCAACTACAGGTTACAAATCAGAGTTTCCAACTTGGAGATTTGGCAGGAAGGAAGCTACAAGAGTTCACCAGAGAATATCAAAATTTTAGCCAAACCCTAAGACTGGGACTAAATCACCACTTGTGGCATATGAGTCTCAATACTACTTTTTTTTAGGCTTTAGGAGATTTAGATTTGTCCTTGTGAGATTCTAGTCTTGGCATAGAAACCCTAGTTTAGGAATAAATCACCTAGACTAGCATATGAGTCCCAATGGGCATTAAAGATCAGAATTTTAGGGTTTTGGAGCTTTTTTTGATCTCATCTTTATTCCAAGTGCACCTCTGTTCATTCTCAATTTGTTATCTTGATTTTCAGTCTCATTTCCTAGGTCATCTAGTTAGGTTTTTCACATTGCATTCATTTATTTTCTTTCCAATCCCTAGCCTTGTGGTGAACCCCCTTTTAGCCTTCAATCATACCCAAGGAAACCCTTCTAGTAGATCTCTTTCCTTAAGTCCATCTTTGGATTGAGATCTCTAGGTTTTCCTTGAATGAAACTTGAAGAAAATTGATCTAGGTCCCTAAACACTAGTTTTTGTTCCATCTCCCAAAAGGTGGAACCCCTATTTTCTTCATTTCATTTTGGTGAACCTATCCTTTAGAAAACCTTATTTTCTTATTTGGAGTGCATCATAGTCCTATATATAGCTTACATTAACTTTAAATTAGGTTTTTCATTAGTTAATTTGCATCTAGGGTTTCAAAATCTTGCATTAGTGAGTGCATATAGGTTGCATTTTTGCATTCATTTAATTTCACTAAAATTCTACAACTACAAATAGTTAAATAAAAATACAAGTTAGAAACCTTAGAATCAACTCAAAATTTGTTAGCTTCAATGCAAAAACCCTAACTAGGACTCATTCGCCCCTCTAGGTGATTTAGTCCCTATACAGGTTTTTTTCTTGGATTTCTGGGAATTTTGTGTTGTGTATTTTTCAGCATTGAACCCTTAAAAAACCCTAAGTGGGACTCATATGCCTCTTTCGGTGAATTAGTCCCATATTAGACCTAAAAATTCCTTTTACAACATTGAAAACATCATTTTTCATGTTTCTATTTGCTGCTATTAGCTATCTACTTTAGTTTTTTGAGTTTCTATTTCATTCATTTCATTCGATCTAGCTTAATTTGGTTTAGTTATTGCATGGCCTAATTTCAAATTTGCATTTACAACATTTCATTTTTAAGATTGTTTCATAGTGTAATCAGAAAATTACCTTGTTTAGAATTTGAAAATTGCATTTACACATTTCATTCTAGTTCATCGCATTGCATTTTAGGTTTCCACACTAAGTTTGTATAGATTAATTTTCATAAATGTTAGTATCTGTCTTTTCCAAGTTTGCAAAGAAAAAATTACTATCAATAAGCATGTTAGTCATTCATTCAATATATTTCCTAGTTATGAGAGTCTCTTAGTGCAAGAAAGTGAAAATGTTGACACTTTCCTTAAATCTACACCCCCTCCTATCTGGGTGTTGCCACAATAGTGTGTCTCACTTTTGAGACGTGCTGATTTTTTCCTGAAATCACTATTTTTAGAAAAAAAAACTAATGATTTAAGTCTTGAGAGGATCCATCTAAAGGGTTTTAATTGAAGAGGTATAGATAAGGCCCCCTTAGATCAAATCCATTGTAATAAAAAATAAAAAAATCACCCTTTCCCTAGGTATTGATATCCTTGTTTGACCCAAAAAAAAAGATTTCAGTATATACACAAGTTAGGTTGTATGACACACACATATGTCCAAATTATAGTTACAGTGACTTCAAAAATAAATTTAATAAAAAATATGCAACAAAAAATTATGAAAAATCATCCTTTATCTAGATATTGATGTTGAGAATCTATATTTCAAAAATTGGGATTTAATCCTTTATATAACACAAATGTTACTTTCTAAAAATGTTATCTTTTGTTTTTAAAATTGGTTATTAAAGGAGATGTTGAAAGATTCATGATTTATTTCAAAAAAATTGAAAAAAAATATATTTAGTATCTACACACAAATTTCCACAAATAACTAGTTCACATCATCTTCAAATTCTTAATGGTTTAGCTACTATAGTTCTGAGAAGATGAAGATTCAGTTAAAAATATTGATGTAAATGTCCATCTTGGGAAAAAAGTGAGACACAATATTTTGATTTCACCCATCTCTCCTATTTGTGGGAATGATGTGATAGAAGAAGATGAAAGCATAAAAAATCATGATAATCATAGTTTCTCTTCTCCTAATACCTCGAGCCTACATGTGATGGAGGTATTTCGGTGTTAGAAGATGAACTCATTGAGAATCATGATAATGTTGAAAGATCCTCTTCTATAAACTCTCATGCATTGGAAGATCTTATAACACAAGAGAATGAGATCATAGACACATTTCTAAACATTACCCTACCTAATTTACATTCACCTCTTGCTAGTGAGAACATCTTAGTGAAAGAGGATGCAGTTGTAAGGAATCATGACAATCATATTTAAGTGATGATGATAGGTTGGTGTTAGACGATAAAATCTTTAAGATCTATGACAACCCTATTTATGTTTCTTCCCCTACCTATCCTACTTTGGAAGACATTATGGGGTCCAAAGGAATGAAATTATGGACAATCATGACAATCACATTTGTTCTTCTCCTAGTATCTCTCCTAGTTGTGAAGAAGATACTTTGATATTAAAGAAAATCCAATTGATGAGAGTCATGAGAATCTTATGTGTCTCTCTCCCCCAAGGAAAACATTATTGAACAAGAGAATTCCATCATTGATAAACAAGAAAATCCAACCATTGATAACTCCCTTACTTGTGATGAAGTCACTTTAGAGGAACCAACCTTTGAATGTTATGAACATCTAGTTGTAGTTCTCCTAAAACCTCTCCTACTAGGGTAGATATCATGGTGCAAGAAAATGACAATATTGACACATTCCTTTCAAACAATAGTGATGTGACTTCCTTATATGATGGTGAAACTATGACACTAGACTCCCCTTCATTAGCAACAAATCAAACCGAAACCATTGAGGTATTGAATGCACAAGTGTCCATTAGATCCCCCTTGATTATTAGACCTCCTAAATACCTTGTGGGACATCTTAAGAATCCTCTAATTCTTTACCCACCATCACACAACTACAAACACAAAACAAACCAATCTTCACCCTTGAACCACGTAAGAATAATGGGTATGTGAAGGATCATGATGGGCCAAAAAGTGGCGATATGATGGGTATGTGGCTGACGACTTTTCTTTTACCCAAAATTGATGAAATGAAAAGGGTTTTTAAATGAGATTCTCAACTTTCCACCAATATAAATTATACTTTAATTTGAGTTTAATAAATATAATTATTATTCATTTTCTATTTGAATTACGACTAAATTCCTGATTGATAGGTTGATTGAAAAACATCTATAGCTTTCAAATGGTATCACATTTTTGAATCTAAAACATGCGTCACATTCTATTATTCGCATACTATAGGATTAAAAAAAATTGAATTTTATGAAATTTTGACCAAGTTAAGGTGGTCAGACATATGAGTTTTTATATTTTTTAAAAGTTGTAATAAAAAATTCATAATTAATTATGTACTCAAGGAAAAAATTTATAAAAAATATGCATCACATTGGGACATGAGTCCTATACTTATATCTAAAATCTTATAAAAAATATTATCATTTTATTGTGGTTAGGGTGGTCAGACAAACACCTACTTATTTTTTCCCTGAAATTTAAGTGCTACTGCATTGAAATTTCAAATTTTCACCAAATAGTTTTTTTTTTTCTAAATAAACCTAGTAGTTTAGAAACTACATTCAATTTTCTATAGATTATATTCTTACATATTTTTGAAATAATATAGATAACTTATTCAAATTTTTATATCAAGTTGTCTAACTCTAATTTTTCTAAATTTTTTGCCACTTAAGGGCATGTTTTTTTCATGATGATCCTGAACATACCCTAATGTTTCACAACAATTGAATTATAATATCATTTCTTATACATATAACACTATAAATAATCTATAACCAAGACAAACACCTTCAACATATCCCTCCCATTTCCTAACCCTATCTTTCCTAGTGCCCCTCATTTTCCTTCACATAATGAAAAGGAGTACAATCTTGTTGAACAACTAAAGAATACTCCCACTAAGATATCATTATGGGACCTTATTCAAGCATCCCCTCATTATCATAACATGATTCAAAGTTCCTTACAACAAGTTCCTATCCCTTCTAATGCGCAATTGAATGACATTGTAGCAATGATTCAAGGAATGAATGTGAACATTGTTTTCCACCAAAGTGAGATATCTCCTTTGGAAGTGTAAAAAAAAAATGATGCTTTCATGATAATAGCTATCTATAATGGGTTGGGAATAAAAATAACCCTTGTTGACAATGGCTCTACCCTTAATGTGTGTAGTGTGACCCTTTTGGATAGACTTGGTGTGTATAAATCAAGAATTGAACTTGATTACTTATGGATCTGAGGATTTGACAACGTAGGAAAGAAACCGCTTGGTGTGATTATTTTTCCTATTACAGTTGGAAAGGCCACATTACAAACTCCAATCCACATTACAACACTAGGTCACAAAGCTATTAGAAGATGATTGGGGTTCCTTAGATTTCACAACATTCATGGGAGAATACAAGATCATAAACAAAGACTCTAAAAAGGGAAAATAAAAAGCGATAATTATCGACACAAAATTCAAAAGACCCTTTGAAAGCATCCACCCCAAACACTTTAGAAGAAAAGACAACATACTCGACAAACTTTGATGAACTTAATTATGAGCAACCACCAAATCCAAAAGAAATGAAAAAGCTTTATGGAAAAGGTTATGAACTTATGAAACAACTTGGTTATAGTGGAAAAGGATGTGGTGCTAGAGAACAAGGTATCCATGTCCCTATAGAGCCTAACACACAAGGAACGACTAATGGTCTTGGCTAAATATTTCCCCTCGAAAGAAATAAACAAGCCTTCACTTAATATCAACACAATTACAAAATATTCCTCTAAGCCAAATTTAACATTAGTGCATCCTGAACTGATAGACACTAGTGGTATTCATTACTGTCCTTTGAAAGAAACATAGAAATATTCGCTTAATATCAATTTATCATCACACAAAACACTAATGATTCAAATTTGATAGATTTTACACCCCTATAAAGGAGAGTACAAAATCTCACAATCTAAAAATTCTTGTGTAAGTATGACACCTTGTACTAAGCAAGAGACATCTTTGTCACAAAAAAAAAACATATTGTACTATTGATCAATAGTGTATCTTGTCGAGACTCCTCCAAGATCGTTTGATATCCCTTCCTCCAAGAACAAAAAATAAATTTTACTACAAGAATTCATTTTTTGTGTATCATCGAGTTCATGGTCATTCTACTAATGAATGTAAGGCTTTGAGTAATCAAATTCAACATCTTAAGGATCATGGTACTCTTCCTTGTGTTGAAGCACCTAGTTCCTCTAATTGAAACTTATTTTCATTTCGGCTCATCCTTGTCCCACACTAAGTGGGGGTAAGGGGTTAGGTAGCCTTGTCCTCGTATGTCACTTTTCATTGTCTCTTTTGGGTAGTTGAATGCCTTTCATGTACATATAAGAGCAAGCTTGGGATGTGGACGGCATGCCTTAAGTTGGCTCGAATGTGACATACTAAGTTATCTTTTGGGGGCATCCCCTTTTCATGACGTAGCTTCATTCATAAACATATGACTTGGCATAGGGATTTTTGAGTAAGCTCTCATGTCTCCTTCTACTTTAAAGTAATTTCTCACAGTAGTGGTGTTAGGAACCTCTTTAAAGTGGGGGAATACATTGACACTCATGTTTCATTGTGCGATTTTTCTTTTTTCTTGTGATGCATCCTTTTCTTGGTGGTGTCATTGGGTTTTATTTCCTTTGAGAGCATGATATTTCTTTGACTTGTCCTCTCTTGGAGAAATTAGGCACAATGTTCCCTAAGAAGAGACCTTTTACATGAACTAAGAAAAATCCTTTTGAACGTATCTTGCACTACTTCTGCATTAACAATATGGAAACCTTGCATAAAACACTTTGCTTGCCTATGGTGTCATCTTGTTTGTTCATGAGTATCAAGCATACGAAGCTTTTCTTGCCTCATGGAGCTCAAATTTCATTGTTTTGTGGCACCTTATCAAAGTTATTAGGAGGTATAGTTTTGGTATGGTTGTACGTATGGGAGCCAAACTTAGGCATGACTTTCCCATAGCCACTTGCTTACGTGTGTGAGCACATAATGGCCACATGCATATGTGTCTCACCTATCTAGGGGCTCACCTAGTGGATGGCTTGAGGTTCCACTAGCCCTTGTGAGCATGCATTTGGTTTGCATAGTGGACATCATGTTTCACTTGTAAGCCTCCCTTTTTGGATACTCACCCAGTGGATAGCCTAAATTTTCGTTGCCTCAGAGTGAGCGTGCACCTTTGGAAAAATAGCTTAGATTTGATCCATAACGTGTGGGACATATGTTCAAAGCTTGATCCACCTTTTCTTTCTTTTTATTTCATCTTTATTTCTTTGACATTATATGTGTTGTGTATCTTGTTTTTTTTCATAGCATACACCTCGTGTGTGTCCCTTTGTTCTTATGTTGGTTTGACGTGTAGGATCTTGGATCCTGAGGGCTTGACCACCTCCTTTGATCTTTTTTATCCTAGACAATTCACATTGGTACACTTGGATCCCTCTTGAATGTCTACTTTAGTGTGAGTTTAAAACAATTTCATCCTCTCACTAAAGTGGGGGCTAAATGTAGTGTAGAAAAATGTAGCCCTTTTTCACACTTAATTTGGGAATGATTAACATTGAAATGAACCTAATGTTTCCTTGATCTAGTGTTGTAATGTGTTTTACACATTCACATTAGTTTTAGGGCCCTTTTAAGCTAAATTGACCTAATTTTGCCTTAATTTAGTGTTGTCAAGTGTATTTATTTACACCTTCACATTAAGTTTTGGGCCCTCTTACATTTATGACCTTCATATCATAATTAATAGGCTCCTAAAACCCTTTATTATGCATCCCAAGGCTTATTTCAACTGATATCTTGACATAATCAACAAATACACTTAATATCTTAACTCCCCAACATTTACTCTACCTAAAAAGGCCTGGTGGGACCCATACACCACCTTGGGCATATGAGTCGCACCTAGATGGGACCTATATGCCACAAGTGGTGTATGAGTCCCATTTTTCCCCTTTTTAGGATTTTGAGTAGGAAATCAGGGTTTTGAATTCAAATTTCATGAATGTCAGCATTTGAGATCTAATAAACGAAAGGTTAGATGGAATGCCTATATAAACAAGGTTTCAAATCATTATTTTACCTAAGAATTCATGATATCAACCTAAGCAATCAATATTTAAGCATCCTAAGACTTCACAAGAGATTCATAGAGCATTCAAGAGCACTTCTAAAGCATTCAACGACAAATTTTTTCATCATTCGTTGCAGCAATTCAAGATCCATTATCATGTCAAAGGCCTAAAGCATCAAGCATGTTGTTGAGCTAGTGTTGTGATGTAGCATTGAAGATCCAAGTTAAGCATTGTTTCATATCCAATTCAAGATCAAGATATACATTCTTCATGGCCACTTCATGGTAGATTGCATATTTACATCTCAAGACATCAATTCAAGGTATCATTGTTCATGCTTCATATTTCATGTTTCATGTTCATATTTCATTGTTTCATCATAAGGTGTAATTACTTAAATGGGGTTTGACCAAGGACAACCCCTATTTCTTAACAATCCACACATTTTTCTCTCTCTACATGTGTGATTGCAGACCTAGGTGTCTTGGAGCTTTAAGGATCTTTGAAGACTAAGTTGCAAGATTGAAGAAAGTTGTCAGTGTTGTATCCTAACTTGCAAGATCACGAAAAGTCACCTATAGGTTACAAATCAAGGTTTCTAACTTGGAGATTTGACAAGAAGGAAGCTATAGGAGATCACCAGAGAATACCATAATTTCATCCAAACCCTAATTTACTAGGACTAAATCACCACTTGTGGCTTATGAGTCCTAGTATTGCTTTTTTTTTCTAGGTTTCAAGAGATTTAGATCTCTCCTTGTGAGATTCCAGTCTTGGCACAAAAACCTTAGTCTGGGAGTAAATCATCCATATTGGCTCGTATGAGTCCCAGTGGGCATTAAAGATTAGAATTTTAGGGTTTTGGAGCTTATTTTGACCTCATCTTTCTTCCAGGTGCACCTCTATTCATTCTTAGTTTGTTATCTTGATTTTCAATCTCATTTCCTAGGTCATCTAGTTAGGTTTTTAACATTGCATTCATTTCTTGTCTTTCCAGGTCCTAGCTTGGTGGTGAACCCCCTTTTAGCCTTTAATCATACCCAAGGACACCCTTCATCAGATCTATTTCCTTCATTCCCTAAACACTAGTTTGTGTTCCATCTTCCAAAAGGTGAAACCCGTATTTTCTTTGTTTCAATCCTCAAGTAACATTGACAAACTTAGGTCATTGTAAACAAGGACCTAAGGAAAAGATAACAAGATTCATAGGACAATACCAATCACTCTACTCACAAAGTAGATTTTGTTGATGAAGTATCTATCCTTTACACACTTGTGTACAACCCTTCATGATTATCAAATTTGGGTTCTAAGTTAGTATGAAGGAACACATTCATCAACTCCTCATGATCAATTTGAATCCATACCTCAAAACAATTTTCCATCATTCAAAAAGAAAAATAAAACATTTATTAAAATAAACATTCCCTAAAATGCTAATAACATTGAAACTCATGTTGTCGCCCTATATGGTGTTTTAAATAATCACTTTTAGGGTCTTAATTTGTTTTAGGGTTTGACACACATTATACATAATGATGTTCCCACCTTCATGGTGTTCCTCATGTTTTAGCAAATAAGATCACTTTCATGATTGGAAAAACTTCCAAAAAATGAATATGTAAATGAAAATTATTATCATAAGGAACAATAACTTATAAAATATACAAAAGAGCCCTGCATATAAAGATATGGATAAGGAGGTGAAAAGGTAAGAGTGAAAATCTAACTACACCTCCTAAAGTGAAACATGTAGGAATATATGTATAGTTTTTGGGATACTTGGCGAATCTATATGAGGTGAGACAAACATTACATTTCTCCAAAATGAGCTTAAGAGTAGTGTGAATAGAACCCTGCTAGATAGGACATGATCTAACTATTTTGGTAGTATCTCTTTTCAAACTAGCAAATAAAAAGATCTTGTGACTCACAGTCTAATGTGTTTGGTATGTAGATTTTGATGTCTATGCTAGTCCCATAATACATGTGTCATTTTATATGCAAATGGCTACTTTATCTACATAATCGAGGGTAATGCATTCCTCATATGATAGTTTTTCCCCACCTACCTAAGTGATGAACTTTTGATTTCTTGGTGGGAACTTTAATACCTATCAACCCTTTGGTCCATTAATATTGCAAATATTTACATCTATCACTTTCACACCTACTTTTCACACCACAAACCCTATCATAAACTAATTAATATAAAATTTTGGAAACTTACAACATCAAAATACATCTCTATCTACTTCCTATGAATAATTTCTTATCCCTCCTTATTTTTGATGTAGTTTACTTTCTTTATACATTCTTATAATTCCCCTTCTCATAGGGTTTGAGGTGCCCTATTTCAAGAAACACGATGAGAAAGTAAATCCACAATGATGTCTCTACCTTCACTACACTATGCAATGACTTTCTTTCTTAGGATTCATTTATACTAAAACTATTCTTGTGGTCCCTAAAAGATACTATATTAGACTAGTTTTTCTTTATACCTAACCAATCAATACATTATTTTGATAATCTAGTAAATTATTATCTCCAACACATACAATAAAATATAGGTTCCCATTTCACCCTCACTAACATGGTGCACTGTAGACAAGGTGTGAATGTGAAAGTTGTTAACTTCATTATTTTTTGTTAGTCTTTATTTTGTCAAAAAAATTATGGACTCTTATATTCTAACATGTAAATCCAGTTTTTATTTGAAACCTTTAGCCCTTATTTTAGGATAATACATTATTAATTAAATGGTCGTCCATTTTACATTTGTGTGTACACATACATAAATACCAATAGTTAATTAGCTAGTTTGAGGCACCTAACTCACAAGGTCTTACTAATACATTCATGTACTCTTCATCATTATTTAATTAGGAAATAATAATACTTATACAATATCACCAATATAATACTTCCCAAAACATTATGTGGGTCCTCCAAAAATGCATTGTGGTTAGAGATATCCTTCTACTGTGGAACTTCCATGTCACAAAGACATTCTCTCACCAAGACCTCCAAATCTTTTGGTCCAAAAACTCTCCTATGAAATATCATTTTCTCACAACATTATCCACATGAAAAATCTTCATGAGAGTTAACCAATGATGCATGTGAGGTAATAAGCCCATAACCAAACACCAACTCACATGGGACAATAATCCTCATATGATATCTAGCTAATGAAGCATTTTCCAAGACATCTTGTGAGTTAACCATCAAAACCTTATGAACAAGATCAAAATAGCCAATTGGGTTACCAAATTCTAGTATAGGTAATGAATTATTAGGGGAAATTAAATAATTATAGACAAATGAGCCTCAATCATATTTCAAGATTATTTGGAACTCACTTGTTAAATTGTGTGGAGAACTTCCTCATTTGACCATATTCTTGGTACTTATGACAAATAATATTTGGACCCTCAAACTAAATGGATTGTTTCCAAGAGCCAAAATGAGAGTTTAAGTTTACAAAGTTGGAACATGTGAAAAATCCAAAAGAACAAAAAAATTGGCTTATAAACTAGAACAACCTCGGAGAACATTATCTTCTATCTTTTGAAAAATACCTAAGATGTTCCCTATTATCTCAGTAACATCCATATCCCAAGTATTATTTTGGTAGATTATGAAGTCTAAGGAAAATTGGAACAAATTTGATCCTATCTTAAAATGATCAAAGTTTATTTAACATGGTTGAATAAAGAGAACAACATCATTCAAAAACCAATATCTATATTTTAAGAGGCTACTTAGTGAATTGAAAATGGGCATAAAAGGGGGTCAAAAGTGAGCATTTTTATCTTAAAATAAGATAAAATTAAAATTATAATAATAATTCAAGTCCATGTACACTCAAAAATTAAAGATACAACAATAAAAGGAATTGTAGTACTCAAAACATAGTTTTTAAACTAAAAGGATTTTTAAAATGGTTATGATTAAGAGGGTGAGTGTTAAGTGCACATAATGATGTTCCTATTTTTATCATTAAAATATAGCATAGGATTTGGTATGCACCTTCTATTTTTTTGTTGTATTAGGGTGATCCCACAATACTGGTTTACAATTTTTGGCCAAACTGGACACTGAAATATTTTTTTCTAACTAAATCTTCACTTTCGGGTGCCTATAGTTTTGTGCTTTTCAAACCGGTAAAGAATTTGAAGATGATGTGAAAACCAGTGATTTGTCACATTGGTTCAGAATATTCCGTGTAAATATATTTTTCAAAAAATTTTCGGGAATTAGATTGTACCTCCCTTTTTCTCCATCTCCTTTGAAAACTGCTTTTTTTCAAGAAAACAACATTTTAAGGGAAGGAATAATAATTCTCAATCGAGTAATGCATAACTTTTTCCATGAAGGATAAAATTCTATTTTTTGAATTTTAAATTTGTAACTACACAAGAGGCTATCTAGCGGCCTCCAATTGCTAGGATAGTGTTTTCTTTATTGGAATATTTTTCCTTAATCAAGTTTCAAAGTCAAACCAATTACAATTCAAACATAAGGGTCAGATAACAAAAAAAAAATTCATGTATCAAAATTCAATTTCTTTTGTTTTGGACTGTAAGGACTTCAATATTTGCGCACTCATATTTTTCAAATTTCGATGCTAATCTACTATTTTTCCACATGTGCGTAACAAAGTTAGAGCCTTCTGATTTTCGTGAAAGTCCTTATGTTTAATAAAACTAAAAACAAAATACATAATAAAAAACCAAAACATATTAAAATTATATTTGTTGGATAGCTTATTCCAAGGACTACCATCATCTAGTTGGGTCTGTGAATTATCCTCCATTTTCATCCTCAATCTAAGTTTCGAAGGGAAAAATTTTGGAGTTTTTTGGTGCCAGAGGGTGAGAAGGTGGGAAAATGGGGGTTTGGGCTAACTGGTTCGAAATAACCCCCTAGGGGGCGCCTCACTCAAAACCAGGTTCATTCTAACCCCTTCAAAAAAAAAATCTTTTAGTGTTTTGGAGGGAGTGGTGAGACCTTGCATTTAATTGGTTCATTCGAACTAGGGTTCATTCAAACCCCCTTTTGGTTCACTCAAACCAAAGGGTTCATTCGAACCCCAAAAACCATTTTTTTTTGCATGGGGTCATTTTTGTAACTTTCCCTTCCTCACTCGAATTGTAAACCACTTTTGTGGGTTTGCCCATTAGGAATTTGTAAAAAATAGGTTGGTAGAAACATAACCAAGATTGAGCACTAGAAGTTGTGTATTTTTTATAATTTTATTAATTATTTTGTTTGTTTTTTCAAAGTAGATACATCTTGAAAATTTTATCACTATGCATGTACATCACATAACTTGAACAAAATTAATAAAAAAAAAAATTGAATTGTAAAGAATAAAGTGTAGAAAATCTCTATATTTGTTTTTCAAGTTTTGCTAAATGGACAAAAATTTATAAATAAAACTCAATACATATGTATGTGAAGAATATGAAGATATTGTTAAAAGAAAATGAAAGTAAATATATTAATATATTCAAAATATGAAATAAATTTATCATTAGAAAGATAAGAAGTAAAGTGACATTTTTGTGGTATTTTTTGTCAATTGATGTTATAAAATGAGTTTATATAATGACTATGAAGTTCAAAAATATTATTTTAATATGAAAAATAAGTCTTTGGGAGGTAAAATACAAGTCCAACCCTCAATAATGGTTATCCAAGTCTATACCAAAATATAAAAGAGTGGGTGAATAAATAATGTGAGTGCATTATGTGACATGGTTTTATAATATAATGTGAGTGCATTATATAGCGTGCTCACATTACATGTGAATTTATTAATTTTAAATCACTTATCAAGACAGAAAAAAGGATATACCCTTTAGGTACAATCTAAACTCACTAACCAAGATATCATGATCATCATTAATATTTTTACAATTAATAAAAATTATTTTGTCATATAATGAGATATCTATAGAGTCATCATAATCATCATTAAATTATTCTTCGCAGTTATCTATAATACAATTATGTAAGGGAAAAGAAGTAACAAAATGGTAAGATAATGACCCATCCTCATTAATGTACAAGAAATCATGTGAAATATGAGAATTTGTAGAATAATTATGACAAAGATCATCATCATGTATAAACTTAGGAAACTCATATAAATCACATAATTCTATGAACTCTTGATGCTATCATGGAATATGAATTAAAGAACATCAAAATGAAAAAAATCATAAGCAAGAGTAAAATTTCATAAGTTAAGCCATTAATACAATTTCTAGAATCACCATTAAGCCTACTATAAGAGTAAAACAAGAAGAATTATAAGATATATCATCACAATTCTATACGATGTCATCATTAGTAGGTGAATTTTACAAGAAAAATATGCTAAAATATAAGTATCATTAAAAATGTGTGCACCACTACCACTCTTCATAAAACAAGGATACACCAAGTTATAATCATGAATAAGTGAAGTAAAAGTGTTTAATATTAAAATTTACAATGTACAATATGTGATCATATAATACTTTTATGGATAATTTTTTTCCATCAAGGTATAATAAAATATTTATATAAATGTGATTCAAGTATAATGAAGCCACATGTAAATTGTTTAAACATAAATCCCCATCTCTTTATCTCTCTATCTTGATCTCCCCCTCTCTAAAATTATATCTCT